>JAQQSK010000317.1:0-23387 GCA_028658325.1 Potorous gilbertii
TGGCTCCCAGAATTTCAAGTAGATGACTTTCAGACATTTAATTTCCGGGCTGAAAATTTCCAGTGCAGCTGCTGCAGATACCTGGGCCTCCTTCCGTGGCTCTCATTTGCTTGGCTCCACTTGACTCTTGCCCTTAACAGTAATCCTGCAGTGCCACCACTTCCAAAGACTGTCCCTGGGCTTTTCTGTCCAGTCGTGCTGTGGCAGGGATACTGTGGTGTGAGCTGTATGCTCCTCCATCCTCATGGAACTGATTCTTCCCATCAATATTCCACTCTGTCCCAGACTGTGATGCCACAGTCTATCTCCTATTATATTCTGCACCTCCAAAATTTAGTCAGATTCTCTTTTTAGAGGTACGTGATGGAGTTTGTCTAAGAGTAGTTGCTCTCATTTGCATATCTTGGCTTCCTTTGTAGCATTTATTAGGTATTTTTTCTACATAATCTCATATGTTCTTAGTAGTAACTCCAGAAATCAATAGTACAATTATTATTAATCTCATTTATATAGAGGACAATGTTGAAAGTTCTATTTATCCAACGTAATATAGTGTGCAAAGTTAAAACTTGAATTCAGATCTCCCAACACTAATAATGACAGTCTTTCCACAATATCACATTGTTTTGAAAGAGATACTTGTATTTCCCAGAGACATTTTTGGTTTGATAGGAGCCAACAATCTGACAACTTGACAAGAGTCATCAAGAAAAATGTTTCTTATTTTGTTAATCACCTATTCCTGCCATTTAAAAGGAAAACTCATTTACTTGTATTTCCATTCCAAAAGGCTTCATATAGTAACTGGTATTTAAAAATTATTTTTTATAGTTGATTGACTGCAAAATTCTCTAGTAACAGCTGAAAGTAGCTAGATAGTGAATTTCTAGGGAAAAAAACTATATAAGAATATTAAATAGCACATTCATTTCCCTCTTTTACCCCACAAAATATATTATCTATGCTACAAAGCAATATAATGTGACACAATTCTGTATAGTATAATACAGGATAGTATAATATGTGATACAAAGTGATATATTGCAAAGCATGATATAATATAGACAAAAGAAATAATATAATGCAATATAGTATTTTCTTAAAGTTCAAAATAATATATCTGAACAGACATCCATCAACTGTGAAATGCTTGGATTTGTTTTAATACATGAATGTTTTGCAATTTTAACCTCACTGTAAGAAACTATGAGCATGGAAAATATAAAGAGACATGGAAAGACATATTAACTGATTAAAAGAGAAGTAAAAAGAAGGAATAAAACAAGAATTACAATAACTTCAATGATGCGAATAAAAAAGAAATACTCAAAGTGTTCACTGTGAAATTATAGTGACCAATCTGACCCTAAGATAGTATAGAGATCTCTTCTGTAGAGATGTAGGGCTATAAGGGTAGAACATAGTTTATATTCTTTCATTGTACTGTTATGTTGTTTAATTTTATTGAACTACTTTTTGCTTTTCTCTCTTTTATTAATTCTTTGTCGTATGAGGTGGCTCGAAATAATGTTCATCAATGGACATATTAGGAAATTACCATGATAGCAAATAAAATACAGTCAGACAAATTTTTAATAGCAACCTTTGTAATTAAATATAGTCCAAAACTGGACTGTTTCTGAGTGTACAACTGAACACTTGCGGTGTTTACTGAGGTATTATTTGGTGCCACTAGTTTCTTCATGCATCCAAACTGCCTGATGTCTCTGACTACAAGAATAAATCTAATTCCTAGAAAAAGAATATGATATTCCTGCATTTTATGCCTTGGCAAGACAAAAATAAATGAAGTATACCATGGCTAACGTTTTCAAAATGATATTTCTAAACTGGCACATATGAATAGCAAGAAAGGAATCATGGTGAAGGAACATGAAACCACGTCATACTACTACAATTAGAAGGAATGGGAATATTTAGTCTGACAAAAGTGAAAACTAGGATTATAGTACCATGGTCATGATCTTCAAATATTAGTAGGGTTGTTCTATGAGTTCAAGTTCAGATTGGTTTGGAAAACCTGTGGCCTGGAGAACCATGGGTGTGGTCTATTGACTGAGTCAAAGTTTTATAGAACAAATCCTTATATTAAGAAGATTAGTTCGGTGGAGTTTAAATTCAGTCAAAGGGCTGGACTGGAGGACCTAGAGGGCCACATATTGCTTTGAGGCCCCAGAATCCCCACCCTTAGTTTAGATTATTTCTAGTTGACACCAGGAGACAGAAGTAGAAGAAAGTTACAGTTAGGCAGATTTTGACTTAATACAAAGAAAAACTTGTTTAACTTGCTTTCTATATTGGAGTAAGGATAGCATGAGATCTCTTATTACAGGAACTATAAAGGAACAGAGGTAGTGCATGTCTGCTAGTCAGATATGTTTATAGAACCCATTACGCAAATCTCTTTCTTCTAGCCCTGTTCTCATCCTCACTTCCTTTCACTTTGTTGATGTCAGCCTTTTAAAAATCTCTGAGTTACTTCTGTTTCTATAGCACAGTTCTTACTGCAACCGAATGTCTTTAAATATCTTTATTTTCACATAACTAGAAGTTCAAGTTCCAACACTTGAACTTATTTCCCAATTTAAACACACTTCTTTGCAAATGGACACCTTAAAGAAACATTACAAATGCTTCTACATTCTCCTCTTTAAGGTGATTAAGGTACCTCTTTAAGTCTAAAAAAAAAGGAAAAAAGAAAAAGTTGTCACCTTGCATTAGTAGCAAAAGTTGCTCCCTGGCAACTTTTTTTCTTTTTTTTTTTCCTTTTTAACACAGTTTATAACAGATAAAACAATTCAAAAATTTGGTCAGGTGATACTTCTTTTTTTTAAAGCATTTACAATATGGACCAGAAAAGATTTTTTAACATTAACCAACTGAGACACAAATAATATTTATATTAGTAACTTCACAAGCTCTTGACCTAATTGTCTCCATAGTATTACTAAAAATTAAAGGACCTTAACTTATTGTTGTTGGTCTAGAGTCCTTTGCCTAATAGCTTAATTTTAGACAACCTTGGATGTTCCCCTGCCAATAATCTATGATTGAACAGAGCTGGTATTAAGCTAGCAAATCTTTTTGACTATAGGAATTGCCACCAAGAGTAGAGACATTGCAGGGATACAATACCTCCCCAACTTCATGTCAATTCCAGACAGGATTAGATTATCCACTTGAATTCAGTCAGGCTTAAAGTCTGCGAGGCGTCAGTGGGGAAATTGAGTCAGGAGAATCCCAACTCAGCCCATGCTGAATAGCAGCTCTCCTACCCTTCCCTTGAGATCACCTTATACAGGTCATACCAGCATCTCATCAGCTTACTGGTAACATGTATTGGAGGCTCAGATCACCCTTCTTGCTACCCATACCTGGAGTTAGACTCAGAAGAACAGTCACTTAATAGTTCTATAGCATCTAAAAATGGCAGTTCCAATAACCAGGTTTCAAATATGATTATAGTTTCACTTTGAATAAGGAACATCTTTTGAGGCAAGTCTCAAGTGGCTGACAAGCCTTTCTATACATGTTCTAGTTCCTGATTAAAAAGCAATCATAAAATCAAATTTACCATTAAAACCTTGACTTTTCCATCAATGCCAAATTTTACCTGAGGTTACCTTCCTCTAGGAAATTTAGATTGAAATTCTTTTCTCCAAACTAAAGATGTTATTGATTTATTCTCAGTAATTAATTCAGTCTATTGTTTTAATACTAATTGCTTTTACCTCACTTTGTAACATGTCCAATTTATCTCCCCATCACTCCCCTCCCCCCGCTTCCTAATGCCTTGCATTCTGATTACTCCTTCCCTCAATGTACCCTTCCCTCCATCACACCTCACCCCTCTCCTATCCCCATCTTCTCTCTTTTCTTGCAGGGCAAGATAAATTTCTATACCTCATTCCCTGTAGTTCTTATTTCCCTATTATATGCAATAAAAATTCCCAACATTCATTTCTAATACTTTCAATTCCAACTTCTCTCCCTCCCCTCCTCCTTCCCCAGCCCCACTGAGAAGGGAAGCAATTCAGTACAGACTAAATATGAGTTCTTTTGCAAAAGACTTATGTTGTGTAATACTAGTTATATTGCCCTCTGTCCTACCCTATTTCCCCTTACTTTTCCCCCCTACAATTGACCTTGTCCCTTCTTGAAACTGTTTATTTCTAGTGACCCCCTTCTCCCATTTGCCCTCCCTTCTAATATTCCCCTCGCTCCACTTGTGGCCTTCTCTCCTACTTTCCTGTGGTGTGATATAAATTTTCATATCAAATTTAGTGAGCATGTTATTCCCTCCTTCAGCCACATGTGGGGAGAATAGCTTTATTTTTTCCTCCTCTCCCCTTCTCCCTTATCTCCTCCATTGAATTAGATTTTTCTTATCTCTTTTATGAGTTATAGCCTGCACTGTTCCATTCCTCCCTTTCTCTTCCAGGAATTTTCCTCTTTCACCCATTAATTTTTATTTTACTTTATTTGTATGTGTGTGTGATCTCTTCTGATATAACACACCCTGTACTCTCTATCTATATGTATATGTGTTTGTGTGTGTGTGTGTGTGTGTGTGTGTGTGTGTGTGTACAATCTCTCCAGCTACCCAAATACTGAGAAAAGGTTCAAGAGCTAAAAATATTTTCTTTCCATGTAGTAACGTAAACAGTTCAGCTTTAGAGAGCCTTTTCTGATTTTTCTTTTCTGTTTACCTTTTTGTGCTTCTCTTGCTTCTTGTCTTAGGAAGTCAAATTTTTAAATACAGATCTTTTCCTCAACATGAATTCTTGAAAGTCGTCTATATCACTGAATGACCATTTTTTTCCCCTTGAAGTATTATCAGATTTGCTAGGTGGGTGATTCTTGGTTTCATTTCCAGTTCCTTTGACTTCTGAAATATCCCATTCCAAGTCCTTCGACCCCTTAATGTTGAAGCTGCCAGGTCCTGGGTTATCCTGATTGTATTTCCATAGTACTCAAATTGTTTCTTTCTAGCTGCTTGCAGTATTTTCTCCTTGATGTGGGAACTGAAATTTGGCCACAATATTTCTAAGAGTTTCTCTGTTTGGGTTTCTTTCAGGAGGTGATTGGTGAATTCTTTCAATGTCCATTTTGCCCTCTGATCCTAGAACATCAGGGCAGTTTTCCTTGACAATTACATGGAAGATAATGTCTAGGCTCTTTTTATGATCATGGCTTTCAGGTAGTCCTATAATTTTTAAGTTATTTCTCCTGGATCTATTTTCCAGGTCAGTTGTTTTTCCAATGAGTTGTTTCACATTATCTTCTATTTTTTTCAAATTTTTGGTTTTGTTTACTAACTACTTGGTTTCACTCATAGTCATTCATTTCCCTGAACTCAATTCTCTCTTTCAATGAATGATTTTGTTCAATGAGCTTTTGAACCTTCTCCTCCATTTGATTAATTTTGCTTTTTAAAACCTCCTTCTCCTCATTGACTTTTTGGACCTCTTTTTCCAATTGAGTTAGCCTCTTTTTAAAGCTGTTATTTTCCTCAGCATTTTTTTTGGTTCTCCTTTAGTAATCTGCCAACTTGTTTTTTAAGATCTTCTATTGCCTAAGCCCAATTTAAGTTCTTTTTGGAGGCAGGGACCTTGACTTCCTCTGACAGTATGCCTTGTTCTTCCTTATCTGAAAGGATGGGGGAAGACACCTATTTCCCAAGAAAGTAACCTTCTATGGTCTTATTTTTTTTCCCTTTTTTGGGCATTTTCCCAACCAGTTACTAGACTTCTGAGTTTCCTCTCCATAACCTCATGGCCTCCAGCTTTGCCAAGTCAGCACTGAGGGCTGAGATTTAATGTGCTGCTCTCAAGCCTCAGGGCTTTAGGCAGGAACAGGGCTGCTATTCAATGTGAGATTAAGTTCAGTTGCTTAGGTGGGAGAGGGCCACCACACAGGGCTCAGTTCCCTCAGGGGCTTTCTGATGAGACCTTCAAGAATGGATTCAGGCTACTGCCTGCTTTGGGAGCCCCATCTGCTGCTGCCTCTACTGCTGCCACCTGAGGAGGTCTGAGTTATGGGGACACCCCACTCCCCTCTTGGCCAGCCAAAAAGACCCTCTCACTGACCTTTGGCTCCTGTGGGTTGAGGGCTTTGTGCTGATGCTGGAGATTCTGTCCCTGTAGCCTGCTCAGATCTGCTCCTCTCTGTACAGCGTGGCCATTGCAAGGCTGGACTCTGCTCAGAGTCTGGTGCATGACAGACCTTTCCTGTCGGTCTTTCAAGTCTCTCTGGGATAGAAATCTCCTGCACTCCATTGTTCTGTATTTTCTGCTGCTCCGGAATTTATTGAGAATTCTTCTTTACAGGTATTTTATAGGCTGTGGAGTAGGAGCAAGCGTATGTGTATCTTTCTACTCCACCATCTTGACTCCTCATCGCAACTTTCTATACCAATGAATTCAGAGGCCCATTTCTTATCTTTAGCATATTTCCCAATCATGAATAGAAATAATACATTTTGTGAAACTTGAAATATTTGCTATTCTATTGTAATCAGAGAAGCAGATCTGTTGAAATATGGAAGCTGATGGCAGTAACTGATTTCAGCAACTTGAAACAAGGACATAAAGATTCCTGCTTGCAATCCCAAATTACTGCAAGTAGCAAATGGACTTAAGAAGATCTAGGTTCTTTGAGCAGTGTTTATTAAAGGCCAATTTACCACTCAACAATTGCATAACTGCTTCTTTGGAAAAATAGATGTGGCAGAGAACAGTATGAGGCTTTTTCCTGCGTGAACAAAGAAATTCTTGACATTTTCTTTTCAAGTTCCTGAGCAAATTTTCCTTCTTTATTTATGTCTGTTTTATTTTTCCAGGGCAATGTCTTGAGCATTGGATTGGATTGCATGATATTTGGCATCTAAGAGGAGGAAATGTTCATGTAAATGTGTATATAGAAAGTGTACATATACACTTCAAGGGGAGGTATAATATGTCATAAGAACTGCAGCATGGATAGGAGTGGGAGACATTATGAAGGGCTTTGACCAAAAATATGGAGTTTTATATTTGATTGTAAGAATAAGGAGCATTTTTTGCATGTATGGGTGGGAGTAGAAGTGATATAGTGACAGTTTTGCTGAATGAAGGCAAGAATGAATTGGGGAGTGACTTGGGTTAGTGACATCAGTCAATAGGTTATTACAATGATGCCTATGTAAGGCTATGAAGATCTGAACTGGGATAGAACAGAGATATTACAGAAGTAAAATCTACAGGTGTTGGTAAGCAATTGAATATTGAAAAATAAAGTGAATGAGGAGTTAAAGGAAGATATGGAGGTAATGAAACTCCATAATTTGCATATTAGTACTCTCAGTAGTAATAGGGAAGTTAGGAAGAGGGGAATTTTTGAGAGAGAAAGGGAGAAGGCTTTACTAGCTTTACAGTATAAGTAATAGAGTCAGATTTGGAATTAAATTCTCTGCCTCCTCTGTTTCCATCTAATGATGCTGTCTCCCCATACTTAGTCCTTCACACATCATTTCCTACATATATATATATATATATATATATATATGTGTGTGTGTGTGTGTGTGTGTGTGTGTGTGTGTGTGTGTGTGTATGTATTCTAGATCATTCAGGATTTTGTTGAAGTTATTGTTTTGTTTCTTTTTGTTTCACTTGGACAGGCATATGACTTTAAGCACAGTTCTAGGTAAACAAATAGACAACACTATGTATTTGAACAATTTATAAATAAGAATTAAAATGATAAAAAAATAGAGCTTTCTGCCAAGTTTCTTAGGCTGAGAGTTCTATCAGTGCGTAGTTTTCATGCTTTAAACTTAGCGCTGACTTCACTTGAGCAGAAAATAGATTTGAAGACAATGAGAAATGCACCACTTTATTTCCCTGAGGTGTTCACTGTATACTAGGCCTTCAGCAAAACTAATTTTATACCAGGAGACAAACAACAAAGTTAATCTTCAAATGCAAATATATATATATATATACATATATATATGTTCTCTAAATTATTTTGCTAAGTATTGATTCCCTATCCCTTGTTAGAGATCTTCAAAAACAAGTAAAGAATTTCTTGCACATATTTGCAAAAACAATATTAGTCAAGGAGGATGTTCCATCTAATTAGTATTGCAAGGAGTTCTTTACAGAAATTGCATTAAGGAAGAAGTAAAACAAAACTTCAATGTTCAGAATTGGAAAGGATCATGTAGATCAACCAATCCAATTCTCTCATTTTGTAGAGGATGAAATAGAGGCCCAACAAAGAGAAAAACACTTGTCAAGAAGTTACATCCTTCAGGGGATCAGAATTGGTGACAGAGTCATCAATTCACAGAAGTAGTGCTAGAAGGGAATTAACAAGTCATTTAATTCAACTGTCATATTACAGGTGACAAAATTGAGAATCAGCTAACAAATGACTTACTTAAGGTCACACATTTCATTGGAACTCTAGGGCAAATCACTAACTTCAGGCCACTGCTAAAAACCATCTCCAGAGCCCTTCATTGTCTTCAAGATCATCATTTTTTTAACTATAAAGGATTACCTTTGTACACTTGAAAGTAGAAGATTCCTTAGACCCCATTAAATCTGATTTTCTCATTTTTAAGTTGAGGAGTCAGAAGCTCAGAGAGCAATGACTTGCTTAAGGTTGTACAGAAAACAGGGGAGTTTAACCCTGATTCTCTCACTTCAAATTCAGTTCCCTTTCTACTGCATCTAGCTATGCCAAGTGATGCCTAAGGATTATAACATAGGATGAGGACATTATAATTCCCTAAATGAACTCTTGCCCAGTAATGATAAGTTGTTGCCCAGTTGTAAGTTTCCTTATGCTAACATCTGTGCTGAAAGAGAGGGAAAAATAGCTGGACCCTCTAATTCTTTGTAAAATGGGCAAGGGTTGTGTGTGATAGAAGATTAGTCAGAAATTCAGTCAGTTAATAAATAAGCTTTTAGGAACAGTGTTGTATGTTCTAGTCACTATGCTAATCACTGAAGATAAAATGAAAGGAAAAAACCCAGTTTCTCAAATAGTTTATGTTATAATGGGAGAAATTACATGAAAATAATCATATACATACAAGATACAGACAGTGAAAAAGAAAAGTAATAACAAAGAGGAAGGGCTATTAGTAGGCAAGACCATGAATGACTTCCAACAGTAATTAATATCCAAACTTACTCTTGAAGGGGGTCAGGGGGAGCCAGGAGACTGAGGTGACAGGGAGTGAAAAGGAAACAGTGATTAGCGTTTAATACATGCTGTTCCACTGATTCGTTTGGTTGTAATCTTTCATTTCCCTTTTAGCACTAATATTCTATCAAACAATAAGAAACTATCACTAAGAATAAAGGAGTTGGACTGGACCTCTCCCAAGGTGCCAAACGTTAGAGTACTAACAATTGATTTCAGGATCTCTTTCTCCATGCTGGTTGACCCACTCACATGAACTCCTACCTGCCCAGCCACAACCTTCGTGATGATAGTTTCACCCTGCATCCCTCTCCCCCATTCACCATAGGCACATCAAATGTCACTGCACTTTGTAGTAACAGCAGCTTCCTTAGACAAGTCGAAACCTCCTGATAGGAAGTGGTTTCTTTCCTTCACACCCACATGAGCAGTCTCTTCCCTTCTCTCAGGCTCCTCACACGACTGTGTTCAGTTACCATCCCAGTAATCACAGCTGTGAGATACCATATAACGATCTTATTTTTTCCTGCACCTTTTTCTCCTGTCTTCAGCTAGACAATGTGTGAATCAAATGTCTTTAACATCTGAAAGCCTAGTATAAAAATAAATAGAACTGTTTTAATTGGTTCACATTATAAGAGCTTTCTTTGTCTCTGTATGTGTGTGTGTCCATGTGTTTGAGCTTGACCTCTGATATTATTGTGGAAAGATGATGGCCCATTAAAGTAATCAGCCAGTCAAAAACTATGAAGTTACCAAACTAATTTAAATGATTCAGAATTCATGGCTTATGCAATAAATATTAAAAAGCAGAATATATTTCCATTTCAATAAGAGGGTTGCAAATGTCAGTACTCCAGTAAGTTGGGAAGTACATTATAACATGAACCAGCTGTCATGGTCCTGTGTGTATTATTCAAAATTAGGGGATCTACAGTTTTCTAACTAGGACACAGCATCATACACATATCATACATACACACACACATATACATACACACGTACATATTTCACTCAGAAAAATATGTGAGAAATGATTAGAAGAAAAGATCTACTGTGGCTATGAATATTTGCTGCCCATTTTCCTTCCTTTTGATGAACTTATCACTGGAATGAGTGAAGTGATCTAGCTTCTGCCTACCTGGTACAAAACCTTTGCCTCCTCCCTTCCCTCCTCTTGAATCTTAGTTCACTCTTCCTCTCTTATGTCTTTAAATCTTTTCATTCATATTTCATTCTAATTTCTTTCCCTTTTCCCTTACTCTACCTGCTAGCATAGTATACGGAAAAGACTATGACATTTGGCTGCAAATATAAATGTTGCCTTTGATATTTAATACTTACATAAATTTGAACAGGTCAAGAAACTTCATTGTTCCTCAATTTCCTAATCTGTAAGGTGAGAATAATCATGTTTGTATTAACTATATTGTGGGAATATTTTTTGCTTTAAAAGATTAGAGAAATGTGAATTGTTTTTAGGTATGTGACCTTAGACAAGTCATTTGTTCTCTGTGAAACTGAATTTCATCTTCAGATAAATATGGAGAGTTATAGACCACAGCTGTTATTTAAGTGGTCTAGGGAAATTTTAGATGAAGAAAGCCTACCAATTCCGGTTGTCACAACCAACACAGGTTGCCACCTGTTTCAACTTATACTCATAGAAAATAGCCTAGAATATTATAGGTATGTGACTTGCTCCAGGATCACATAGGCAGCATGTAAACTCATTTGGGTCTCAGTTTTGTACTCTATAAGGTTACTTCTATAGACCAGATGAGTTCCGGTGTATCTTCTAAGACATTCCATGATCCTTTATTCCTGAAAGATAGTACAAAGCATTAGGGAAGATAAAGATTTCTGCATTTCTCTAATAGAGAGTAAGAAATATTCAGAAAGTTCTTCACTTAATGTGAATTCATCTTAATGATCAGGTTCACTCTTAATCAAAATAAGTGTTTTATTAATCCACATTCAATCCCTGCCTTCTCTTGACTTTGCTCCTGATTTTCTTTCAATACTATGCCCTCTCTACTATTGGTTCATCCTGGAACTTCACTCGACCTCCTTGTCTTGGAACAATCTCTCACTTCTGCAGTCTATTCACCATGGATTATCTTTTCATAAAATCTGCCTCACTTTTTGCATTGAAGAGCAATGGAATCTCATGGGATCACTTCCATCTTGAGGAGTAAAGAAAGTTTCATTAACAATGAATGTGGCAACTGAAGGTGGTAGAAACCTTAGCTTTAAAAGAGAAGGATTTCAGCAAGAAGACAGGAGAGTGGTGATAGTGTTTGGATGATGAGCCTATTCTAAAGAGATGAATATACATAAATGACATAATTACATAAACTCCTTTTGTATTATCCTATAGGTAACATATGCCTTTTAAGAAATGTGTCCAAAATATTTCAGGGTACCATAGAAAGTTCTAATTGTGATCTGAAAATAAAAGAGTAACTTCTAATTGATTCCTGGTACCTTACCCAATTGGGAAGCACCCTCCTTTCCATGTGTTCTAAGGATGCCTACAAGTTTGCCTCAGGAAGATGGAAGAAACTGTTTTATTTTGTCCCAATTGTCCTTGGGTTGAGGCAGTCCTTTGTATAAACCAAAACCATCAGTAAGCAATAAGGACACATTAATCAAAAGATTTTCCATAAGTATTAGTAAGATATTAATATATTTTAATAGTTGAATATGTAAAAAGAAGCAATAGAACAAAATTTCACTTTAAATAAAGTCTCTCCTCCAATAGATCTTTCAATAAATTTATGTAATTCATACCTAATATATCAGAAACAACTTTACTCAATGATCTAATTAAAAGAATACCCTCAAAAAACTTAAATGTCATTTTCAATATCATTAAATTATTTGTTGATTCATTTGAGGTTCCTGAACTTTCTGTAATTAAAAGATCAAAAAAGCTCACCTGAATCATTCGATCAAAATTTTTAATCTAGGTGTAAATAAGTTCTAAATTTGTGAGGATTAAATCATTTTGACCATTTCATAAAGAAAGATGATATTACAGAAGGAAAATTTTGTGATTACATAAAATGATCAGAGTAATCTTTGAACCAATGTATAAAAGAACACAACGATTTCTAGCCATGCATAACAGTAGTATCCAGTGAAATAAGGAAGGCATTCCAACCAACTGTTTGAGAGAAAATCATTTAGAGGGAAGCAGAAATTATTTCCTTCTCTCATCTTCCCCCAACCTGACAGGGATGATATGTGCAAGTACAGGAGATGTTGAGGTTTCTGGCATACTTATCAGTGTCTATTTATGCTGGTAGCATGTAACAGTCTCAAAGGGCCTGAGAAATACTTTTGAGATGGACATGACCCAGGAGCAAACTTCTGAGTGCTGCAAGAGTGCAATAATTGAATGATGGTAGCTGTCTGTCTATCCCAGAAGATTAGCACAGTCTATCAGTATATTGATTTATCTAGCAGAAATGCTTTGGATTATACTTCACCAACACTACATTTTGCAGTAAGCATAATAAGGACTCCACATGGGGAAAAATTATTTCCACAAGGCCAAGATTAGAGCAGTATTCCTTTGACAACTGTTCTCTATAAGTTTGTCTTACCTTAATTGATTTTACTTTAAGAATTTGACACTTTAATTTATTTTTCACTCTCACCCACAGATTCTGTTTGATTTTTGGAGAGTATCCAGCAATTTTGAGAGATGTTTAAAACTACTTTTCTTATTATGCCATTAAAAAAATACCTTTGCTAATTGCAGAGATTACTGGCTCATCAGAGCTTATGAGCAAAGACACTAGAAATCCTAGCCTTTGAGATTTGTCGCTAAATCTCTGAGGATAGAAATCGTTAGCCTCCCTCTGTGGACTGAAATCTGCTACTACAAGGATATACTTCGCGGAAACCAAATCAGATACTATATCTTAAAATCTGATACTCTATGAATGCATGTGTGTGTATTTGTATATATGTGTATACATATATGTGTATATAAATATTCATACAAATGTATGAATATACACAAAAATTCATATATAAAACATGTATTTTATATGCATGTATATGTGTATAAACTTATATGCATGTAGAGGTGAATAAGTGTGTATGTATACACACGTGTGTAGCTATATTTTTCTACATATGCATGAGAGTAGAAACTAGATAAAAATATAAACTAGATAAGTATATATATGTATATATGTGAGTATGGGTATATATGTCTATATACACTATATGCACACACTTGCACACGTGTATATACACAAACATAGATGCATACATTCACAGAGAGACATGTATGCATATACGAACAATTGTCTAAGTCAATGTTTTTATACCAGCATATTTATAAGGATTTTTGAGCAGCATATCATAGAATGTTATACTTCATCCAAAGGACACAAGAAGTTATTTCATGGCCATGAGAGGGCTGTAATAAACCATAAGCAAAAAAAAATAAGGGAAGTAAAATAAATGATTCCATGGGGAGCCAAGGGATATATATGTGTGTGTGTACACACATATTTTGTATGCATACAAACATATAATTAACATGAGTCTTTTTGTAAGATGAACATTTACATGACTGATTCTAAAATATTCAGTGCCCTCCTCTCCTTGAACTTTTGATTCATATTTTTTTTTCTTTCTCATATTGGAATTAGGCAGAGAGAATACAGTTGAAGAGTTCAGAATTAGTCACAAAATAGTTCATTTTTATTGAACTATCAAAGTTTAGAGACAGGCAATGGACCTGTGGCTTCATTGGTATAGAGAATTACCAGGTGGGAAAAAATCCCTCTGCCAATACAGATGGGCACCTTCTCTCTAATTTACAAAAGTGGAGAGCTTTCAGAGGTTAAGAGATTTGACCAGAGTCACACAGCCAGTATGTGTCTGAGGCCAGATTTGAACCCAGTTCTACTGACTTTGTGGCCATCACTCTGGATGTTAACACAAATTTGGCCACCATCATCCTTTAGACAAACAGTACTTTCTTCTTATTTCATTGCTCACTCCATTCAGAATTTTTGTAATGTCCTTCCTGAATCTTCTTTTGCTGCCTTTTGAAATCTAACTTATTTTTTCAAGTCTCTGTCATGGAAAAGTCTGCTAGAAATTAGCCAGGGGGAAGAATATATGTGTGCATGTATATTTATTTTTATACATGTATATGTGTAAACATGCATGTGTATATGCATATACATACATGTATGTGCACATATATGATGCATATGCATATGTGTGTGTGTAAAGAGAACTACAAAAAAATGTATATTGGTATAGAAGCCAAAGAGGAGAGTCTATCCATGAAGAGGAGGGGAAATACTCCAAAATATCACCTTAATCCTGCAAGGAATACCTTCCTCATCCTCTGAGTTATCTACCATATACATCTTGTTTTCCTCAGTTTCAATCTATCACCATATATAGTCAATGAAAATTAAAGGCCGTTTCTAAAGTACTTGTAGCATGAAAAGAATGTTAGATTAATCAGTAAATCACTCAGGCATATCATGAGTTGGCAAACTCAGAAATTCCAGACCATTGGCTTAACTAATGAGTACCTTGCTTGCCCCTCTCTGCTCCAATAATCCTCCTTAGAGCTACTAAATGGGGAGAAATTTTTCTTCTAAATTCTGTGCCAGGGATTCTCATTATAAGATGGGCCTGAGTATACTTTGGGGATTTTTATCTCTTAATGATATTAACAAATTTCTACAGTATTTTAAAGTCTAAAAAGCATGTTCTTCATGATAACCTTGTGAAGTAGATAGGGCCTATATTATCATGGCCTTTCTACAGATGAGTTCAGCAGCACTTCAGAAATTTAAACTGATTTCCCAGAGACACAAAACTGATCAGTTTCAGAACTGAAATTACTTCAAATCCATGTCTTTTTCATCCCGGGTCAACTGACTTTCCATGTTACCTTTCCTGGTTTCTAGATCCTGCTCATGGAACATGGGATGAGATTTACACAGCAACAACTTACACACATATTGCTCCATCATAAAGATCATGTGTTTCCACTTGCATACAAGCTAATAACTATATTAGAAAAGAAAATTTTATTAAAATAAGGAGAAAAAATGTCCTACTTTGAGAAAGAATATGCAGTCCTGAGCATATTAGAGAAGGGAATATTCAAGACTAGAAAAGGGATAGAAAAACCCTTTGAGTTATTTCTGGCAACAGTCTCATTCAATCTAGTTGAGATTTTCCAATAGAAGGATATGAACCATCAGATAATTTATAATTAAGCCTTTTGATTCACATTACAAGATAAAAGGTTTTAAAAGGATTCATTGAACTATTTTCATCTTTCGGAAATGAAAGTCTCATTGAGAACATTTAAGGCTGTGATTCTAGTGGAAGCCTAGGCAGTCCTAAGTAGACGGAGGGTTCTCATTAGCATTCAGCTTTCTTCTTCAGGGTTTTGTGAGGACCTAATGAGACAATGGAAGTGTCCAATGAGCCCACAGTGTTAAAGCTCTCTTAAGTACAGGGAAGGGGTATTGAAATAAGGCACTGTGTCATCCAAGAGTTAACAGAGATTCATAGATCTTTCTTTCCATTAGTAGAAAGGCCAAAGAGAGTTCTTTTTTTTTTTAATGACTTGAGAAGGCTGTTCAGTGTTTGCATTTCTGCCAAAAACACATATCAGTCAGATATTCACAAAGTTAAGATCTACTCTATGCCAAGAGAAAAAGGTCATAGGAACAGAGTTTTGGAGTTAGAAGGGAACTTACATAATCCAATACTATCATCTTAGTTTGCGGATGAGGACAATGAAGTTTATTTGCTACATATGAGCTTTTCAAATAATTTTTTAATAACATCTATAATATCACCTCTTATGCTTGTCCTGGGCAACAATCAATGTATATATGACATGAATCGAGTCTCTTATTCTGGTTATTTTCATTTATACCTTCTCTAGCTTTTTATTATACTATTTCTAATCTATCTTCTCTATGGATTTGTTTTACATAGTGGTTTGAACATACATATGTACATATATACATGTGCATACATGTACATATATGTGTTATAACCCTACACATTCATAAATATATGGATATATTTATAACCATAATCCACTATTAATTTGCCATAATTACATATATATTCACCACCATAAATATTAATCTCATTCTCCTCATTTGTTTGATGTAATAAAGATACTAGGTAGAATTTAGGAAATACTTACTATGTGCCTGACACCATGATAAATATTTTACAAATACTATCCTTTTAGATTCTCACAAAAGCTTTGTGAGATAGGTACTGATATTATCTCTATTTTGCAGATGAGGAAACTGAGGCAAATAGAGGTTAATTGACTTACCCAGGATCACACAGCGAGTATGTATCTGAAGCTGGATTTTAACATAAATCTTCCTGACTCCAGGCCTTGCATTCTATCTACAACATTACCTAGCCCCCTGCCACCAAAAAAAAAAATTCCTTAAGGGAAAAATGGTCAGACCCTTTTTTCATTCACATTTTGTTAAGACATATATAATCTAATTTATTACATGATTCCAAAAGCAAATGATTAGAATGGTATTTGTATAGGAGCTCATTTAAGAAAAAAATAACTTCCTTCCCATTGAGATTTGATTTCAAATTACCAATGTGTCCCTTGAAGTATGCAACCATAGTTTTTCTCTTTTTTACTTATGTACTCAGTATGTATCCCCAGTCAAAGATGAAGGTATTTGAAAATATCTCCTTAGTCCATTTGATTTCCACATTCAAACTTGAACATGCTAGCCTCTCTTTTCCATTTGAGAAATGAGTGTTTCAATAAACTGCTTCATAGTGAGACATTGAAAATTGATAAACCATAGCTTAATGTATTGACTTTACCAAAATGTCTCATCACTTGGGAATGGGGTGTGTAGACTTAACAGCTAAGCCATAATAAGTGCTAGAGAAGGAACAGAGGTTAGGACACATGAAGAGAAAGAATAGTATAAATATAAAAATGAAGAATCAGCAATGGATTTGCAGCTATATCAGGAATGAAAGCACATCTAGTTCAATGTGTTTATGTTAAGGAAACTGAGTCTCAGAACTGATGTGACCTTCCCTATCACACACAATCAGTAATCCGTAAAGCTAAGATTTTCCAGCTATTGATATAAGAGATGAGTTGAGAAGAATGTATGAATAGAATAGCCAAGAATGTCAGTGAACTGAGACAAAGAATTAAAAAGTTAAAAGTCAGAACCAGATCTGGCTAAGCAAATTGTCATTGGTTGATTACAGAGAAATATAATTTTAAGAAAAATTATGGCATAAAGTATTACTTATCTCAGGGGAACTAAGATTAATGGTGCAAACAAAGCAAGGAGTAAGAGGGAAGGGATTGTTACCACTGGTACAATCTGTGGAGGATAGCACTGGGAATTGAGAAAAGTTGATGTTTATGAACATAGGTGCATGCCAGTCATTCTCTTCTTTCCTCTTTTTTTTTTGAATAATTGAAAAGAATTACTTAAGGTATTAAATAAGGACAAGTTGTTTACCTTTTATGTATGCAAAATATAAAATATATGCTAAAGATTGATTTTAGTAATTGGGTAGTTTATAAGAAAGATAGAAGTATGATATGACTTTAAAAAGCAAAACCATTTAGGAACAGGCAAAAAAAGTAAATATTTTATACAAATGAGCTGGGAGAGAAAGAACAGACACAGAGGAAGCAGATGGGGAGGAGGGTTATTGGTCCTGGAAATCTACTTTCTTTGAAAATGGGTTCAAGGGGGAACAATACATACATACATACATTTATGTGTATACCTATATATAGATGTGTGTATATGTATATATGCCTGTATGTATGTATGTGCACATATACACATATGTAATATATGTATCCATATCATATATATGTGTGTGTATAATAAAAGTCCTCTAAATTATGAAAGAAATAAAATGTTAAGGTGATGGGAAGGAAGAGGATAAGGGAGGGATCTTTAGAGGGAATAGTGAAGGAATAGGTTAATGGGGGCTATAGAAAGATGTTTAGATTTATGGAAATTGGCGGTTAAGGTGGGAATCCTTTTAGAGGGTTGTTAGGTTAAGTAATGGGGGGAAGGTAGTGGGTAGGAGTAAAGTAGAGGAGTCAAGAGGGATAAGAAATAAGAAATATGAACAAACATAAAAACAAAGACTAGGAGTAGAATTTGTTAAGGAAATATATGTCTATAAATGTACACGTGTGTGTTTATAAATATATATATGTCTGTGTGTATGTACATATTTATACATAAATATATCCACATTTAATTGTAGATTTCTAGGAAGGTGAGTGGAAGGGAGAAAAGAACAAAATAAAAAGTACACACAGAGAACAAAAGAAAACTTACAAGAAAGCAACGAAAAGATGGACAGCTCTCAACACAATGTGTAGTATTTATTATACAGGCTTTCTTAAAATGGAAATTTAATGTTGTATATTTTGAATGCTCTCTGAAGTTCTGTTGTGCATGTGACATCCTTTTTTTCTTATTTTGTATTTGTTTCAATATTTAAGTTTATAATTTTTTTTCTCTATTCTGTATTTTAATTTTGTTGTTTGAGTCTAAAATTTAAAAAAGAAGTTCCACCGGGAGGGTGTGCATTTTAAAAATAGGCTCTCATGATAGAGAATATTTGTGCCTAAAGGAGACTCTTGAACTTTGTGATTTCAAGGTATTTGTCCACCTGGTGGTGTATATATGTGTGGAAAGTGTTCTTGCTCGGTGTCCTCAAATCATTTTTATTGTTGTTCATTTGTTTCAACCATGTCCAACTTCATGACCACATCTGGGGTTTCTTGAGAGAGATTGTTGGTTTGAGGTGGTTTGCCATTTCCTTCTCCATCTCATTTTATAGATGAGACAACAGAGGCAAATACAGTTAAGTGACTTGCCTAGGGCCACACAACTAGTAAGTGTGAGAGGTCAGATTTTAACTAAAGAAGATCAGTGTTTCTGACTTCAGGCACAGCACACCTAACTGCATCCAAATCATAGCACTCACATAAATACCTTTTAATTCTTCCTTGTAAAATTTTCCTTTAGGAATGGAGCAATGTCACATGAACTTTCTAAAAACAAAGTAAAACAAAATAAAAAGACTTAGTAACCAGAGTTATGAATTGCTGCACATAACAAGAATAATAAAATTATGTACTTTTCCTCTCTTTATCTTTGCTCCCAAGTGAAAAATGCCCTCCCATCCAGTTTCTGTTTTATTCTCTTCTCCTTCAAAACAGAACTCAGATGTCAACCATTTTATAATCCCCCTAACTAAAAGGGATTGCCCCTTGTGCTGATATTAATTCATTTTCCTGATATCTTTATGCACTTTTTCTAGATTCAATTATAGATAATACGTGTTTCTTATTTCCTCTATTAGTTGGTAAGTTCCATGATGGTGGAGACCATATCTTATCATTGTATCTCTCCCAACACCTAATACTGAACTCTAAACATAGAGGGTATTTGAGAAACATGAGTGAAATCAGGTTAAGTGAAGACCCCTCAGACAGGAATTCACCAAAACTCTCACCCTTTCCGCCAAAGCTAAAATAACTAAGTATCTCCCTGAGGCAAATAAAATGCTCCGGGATAGAGGAGAAACACCAAAGTTTCAGTCACTTTGGTTGTACCTGCCCTTCATTTCCCCTTCACCACCCCCTTAATGCCACATCAGCATTCTTCCCTTAAGTTTCATATTCGGTAACAAAACCCCTCAATGGTGAGCAACTATCCTTTCCCTGTTCTTTGTCTCTGGGGTAGATTCCCGTGCTTAGATTGTAGGTCTGGATTCTCGACTAAAGGTAAGAGAGTCTAGTGAGCTTCTGCGTTAGAGATTATACAATGTTGTACTCCACACCGCTCAGGTGCAATCCCTTACTAACGCTGTCCATGGTCTCACGGCAAGTGTCCCTTCTCATGAGATTGTAATAAGTTTCTTTTTGCCTTCTACCTTGAGAAGTCTCTGAGTTTAATTTGAGTAGGAGTCGCTGTATCCCACACAAATATTTACTGAGGAACACATAAACTTATATCATTCTTTCAATAATTATTCACGTGGATATAATACACATTTTCCCATTTTATAATTGCCCTTGTAAATGCTTGCTGTTGACTGGTAGGGTAACTCTTTTCACTGAATTCAGTTATGGTCTTGACAATTAAAAGGTACATAGAAAATCTCGATAAAACTAAAAGAATTGTTTTTAGCATAAAAACTTTCATTCCCTGAGAACTTTTAGACAATATATTTTGTATGTTCTTCATCTTTTTTAGAACTACATAACAGGACAGAAAAATAATATATTTATCTTTTTATTCAATATTCTACCTAAAGTTAAAAAATAGCCAATGTTTGATAGATAGAACTGGTGCTTAAAAACATATCACTTGCTTCAAAATCCTAGGTCCCATCTATTATTCTTAAGGGAATCATTCATCCTAAATTCTCTTACCCTCCTAACTTCCGCAACTTACTGTTGGGGGCAACATCATCTTCTCAGTACTTTAGGCTCACAATTTAGCTTTCATCCTTGTCTCCTCATTATCTCTCTTATATCCATTTTATTGCCACAATTTGTTAATTTCATCTTACCAATATTTCTCAAATATATTCCTTCTGTCTGCTCACATTTCCATAACTCTGGTGTAGGTACTCATCACCTCAGTAGACCATTGAAATAGCCAGATGGTGAATCTTCTTGTCTTGAGTTTCTCCCCACTCCAAACAATCCTGCATTTAGCCACAACAGTGATATTTTTATGGAAATAGAGGTCTGTCCATGGCACCCTCATTCTTAATAAGCTCATTATCACCTGAAGGAACAATACAAAATAATCTGTTTGGTATTCAGAGACCTTTACAACTAAGCCTGTTCCTAACTTTCCAGTCATCTCACATCTTATTCCTTGACATGTACTCTTCCATTCAATGATGGTGTCCTCCTGGCTGTTCCATGAACAATACACTCTATTTCTGGCCTCCAAGAATTTTCTGATGCTTTCTCTCATCATTTTGTCTACTACTTCTCCTAGTTTCCTTTGTGTCTCAACTAAAACCCCATCTTTTACAGAAAGTTTTTCCAGTGTTTCTTAATCCTAGTACCTACCCTAGGTTATTTTTTTTTTAAATTTATCCTGTGAAGTGCTTGTTTGTACAAATTTGTTGACATATTGTATCCTCCATTGGATTATAAGCTCCTTAAGGAGCTTTGTGAAACCCCAGTCACTTTGTGAAACCCCAGTCACTTTGTGAAACCCCAGTGCTTATCAGAGTGCTTGGTACATACTAGTCATTTAATAAACCAGTTAATAAACTAGTCATTAAAAAATAACTAAGTCATTCTGCCATCTTTCAGATGAAGAATCAGCCTATTATGAGACTGGCATCTATTATGAGATCTTGACACCAATGACTAAGAGAGAGATACCTGCAACCTGCCCCCTGGCCATGATTTTCACAGGACAATCTATTTCCTTTACCTTTATAGAAATGGACAATGGAGGAATACTTTCTTTTTTTATTTTAAAAGATGAGGTTTTATTTTTTTAACTACTTGTTAATAATTAATTTATTTTTAGTGTTGAATTTACAACAATTACTTCCATAAATTTAAATTTTCCCTCCTCCCACAATGGCATGCAATCTTATATGGATTCCATGTATACATTCTTTCTTAAATGTATTTATTTAACTTTTTACATTCATTTTCAGAAAATTTTGGGTTCCAAATTTTTGCCCCATTTCTCCCCTCCCCCACCCCAAAAATGCCAAGCATTCTAATTGTCTCTATCATCGATCTGCCCTCTCTTCTAAAATCCCTCCCTTCCCTTGTCCCCATCTTCTCCTTTGTCCTTTAGGGCCAGATGACTTTCTATACCCCATTACCTGTATTTCTTATTTCCTAGTAATAAGAACAATACTTGACAGTAGTTCCTACAATTTTGACTTCCAACTTCTCTTCATCCCTCCCTCCCCACCCATTCCCTTTGGTTAGGCAGGCAGTTCAATATAGGCCATATCTGTGTAGTTTTGCAAATGACTTCCATAATAGTCATGTTGTGTAAGACAAACGATATTTCCCTCCATACTATCCTGCCCCCCATTGCTTCTGTTCTCTCTTTGGATCCTGTCCCTCCCCAAGAGTGTTGACTTCATATTGCTCCCTCCTCCCATTGCCCTCCCTTCCATCATCCTCCCACCCTTCTTATCCCCTTCTCCCCCACTTTCCTGTGTTGTAAGATAGGTTTTCATATCAAAATGAGTGTGCATTTTATTCCTTCCTTTAGTTGAATGTGATGAGAGTAAGCTTCATGTTTTTCTCTCATCTCCCCTCTTTTTCCCTCCACTGAAAAGTCTTTTGCTTGCCTCTTTTGTGAGAGATCATTTGCCCCATTTCATTTCTCCCTCTCTCCTCCCAATATATTTCTCTCACCACTTAATTTCATTTTTATAAGATATGATCCCATCCTAGTCAATTCACTCTGTGCTGTGTGTGTGTGTGTGTGTGTGTGTGTGTGTTAGTAATCCCACCAACTACCCAGATGCTGAAAAGTTTCAAGAGTTACAGATATTGTCTTTCCATGTAGGAATGTAGACAGTTCAACTTTAGTAAGTCCCTTATGACTTCTCATTGCTGTTTACCTTTCATGCTTCTCTTCATTCCTGTGTTTGAAGATCAGATTTTCTTTTCAACTCTGGTCTTTCCTTTTTTTCCTTTTTTTTTTTAAATAATAGATTTATTTATTTAATTTTTTACATTAATTTTCACAAGATTTTGGGTTCCAAAATTTTCTCCCCATTTGTCCCCTCCCCCCTCCCCAATACACTGGACATTCTAATTACCCAGATCACCAATCTGCCCTCTCTTCTTTCATCCCTCCCTTCCCTTACCTCATCTTCTCTTTTGTCCTGTAGGGCCAGATAATTTTCTATTCCCCATTACCCGTATTTCTTATTTCCTAGTAGAGAGAACAATACTCAACAGTCGTTCCTAAAACTTTGAGTTCCAACTTCTCCCCATCCCTCCCTCCCCACCCATTCCTTTGGGAAGGCAGGCAATTCAATATAGGCCATATCTGTGTAGTTTTGCAAATGACTTCCATAATAGTTGTGTTGTGTAAGACTAA
>JAQQSK010000318.1:6818-23385 GCA_028658325.1 Potorous gilbertii
TTAAACATTAGAAAGCATAAGAATCAATGGAACCTTAAAATAAGTAGTACCTATCTAAAACCATCTACAAGCATTATCTGTAATGGGGATAGCTAGAATCCTTCCCAGTGAGATCAGAGGTGAACCAAAGATGCCCATCATCACCACTATTATTCAATATGTACTAAAATGCTAACTATGGCAATGACAAGAAGAAATTAATTGTAGAAATAAAATAGGCAAAGAGAAAATCAAACTACTGCTCTTCTCTGATTATATGATGGTATACTTAGAGAGCCTTAGAGAGTCAACTTAAAAACTAGTTGAAATAATTAACAACTTCAGCTGAATTGTAGGATATAAGATAAATTCACATGAATCATCAGCATATCTGATCTATATATTGCCAAGAAAACCCAGCAACAAGGAGTAGAAAGACAAATTCCATTTAAAACAATGACAGACAATAGGAAATACTTGAACCTGCCAATATAAACTCAGAGATTATATGAACACAATTACAAAACACTTTTCACAGAAATACAGATCGAAACAATTGTAGAAATATTAATTTCTCATGAGTAGGCTAAGCAAATATAATAAAAATGACAATTTTATCTAAATTAATTTATTTGTAGCCATATCAAACTATTAAAGAATTATTTTATAAAAGTAGAAAAAATTGTAACAAATTCTTCTAGAGAACAAAAGGTCAAGAATATCAGCGGAACCAATGGGGAAAAAAATGCAAAGGAATACAGCCTACCAGTTCCAGATTTCAAACTACATTAAAAGATAGTAATCATAAAAACAATCTCATATTAACTATGAAATAGAGTGGAGGATTCATGGAATAGATTAGGTACACAATACACAGGAGTAAATGACCCCAATACTCTAATGTTTCTAAATCAAAAGATCTAAGTTTTTAGTATAAGAAATCAACTTTTACCAAAAAAATTGTTTTAAAAAATGAAAAGCAGTTTGGTAGAATGTAGGTATAGATGAACAACTCAAATTTCATACCAAGATGAGGTTAAAAAATGGAAAAATGATTTAGACACAAAGGGGATATCATAAAAAATTAATGAAACTTGGGAAAATGTAATTGTCAGAAATATAAATAAGGGAAGTTTTGTTGTGGTGGTAGTTTCTAACCAAACAAGAGATAGCATTGCCAGGTGTAAAATGGATGATTTTGATTAAATTAAAAAATCAATTCAGTTAAGAGTAGAAGCAATGGAGAAAAAATTATACAGCAAGTTTCTCTGATAAAGGCCTCATTTCTCACATTTATAGAGAATTGAGTCAAGTTTATTAAAATACCAGTCATTCCCTGATTTATCAATGGTCAAAGGATATGAACAAGCAGTTTTTTAGATGAAGAAATCAAAGCTATCTATAATGATATGAAAAAAATGCTCTAAATTACTATTGATTAATGAAATGCAAATCAAAACAACTCCTAGGTACCACCTCACATGAATCAGATTGGCTAACATGAAGAAGAGGAAAATCATAAATGTTGGAGAAGATATGGAAAAATTGAAACACTAATGTATTGTTTGTGGAATTGTTAACTTTTCTAACCATTCCATATTATTTTCTTTTTAGCCAATTCTTACGAGAGTTTTTCTCTTTCTCCCAGTACATTCCTCTCTCACCCCCTTAGTCTTATTTTTTAGATATCATCTCTTCATATTCAACTCACACCTGTGCCCTCTGACTACAAAGACTCCTTTTAACTACTTGAATAATGAGAACGCTCTTATGAGTTACAAATATCATCATCTTTTCATGTAGGAATTGACACAGTGCAACCTTAATAAGTCTGTAATGATTTCCTTTTCCTGTTTACCTGTTTATGCTTCTTTTGAGTCTTGTATTTGAAAGTCAAATTTTTCTATTCACTTCTGGTGTTTTCATCAAGAATGCTTGAAAGTCCTCTATCTCACTGAATATCCATTTTTCCTCCCTGAAGGATCACACTGGCTGGCTAGATGATTCTTGGTTGTAAAATTGTATTCTTTGCCCTCTTGAATACCATATTCCAAGACCTCTGAACTGTTAACGTAGAAACTGCTAAATCTTGTGTTATGCTGACCATGGCTCCACAATAATTGATTATTTTTTTCTTTCTGGCTCCTTACAATATTTTTTCCTTGACCTGGAAACTGAAATTTGGCTATAATATTCCTGGCAGTTTCCATTTTGGGATCTTTTTCAGGTGGTGATTGGTGGGTTCTTTCAATTTCTTTTTTACCCTCTGGCTCTAGATTATAAAGATTATAAAAATTATCTAGATTATAAAATTATCCTTGATAATTGCTTAAAAGATGATGTTTACGCTCTTTTTTTTAATCATGATATTCAGATACTCCAATATTTTTTTTTTAAAGATTTCTCCTGGATCTGTTTTCCAGATAATTTTCCAGAGGGATATTTCACATTGTCTTCTATTTTTTTTTTATTCTTTTGGTTTTGTTTTATTGTTTCTTGATTTCTCATGGTCACTAGCTTCATTTCCTTTTAAATTTTTAAGGAAATTATTCTCTTTAGTGAATTTTTGTTATCTCCCTTTCCATTTGGCCAATTCTATATTTTAAGGTATTCTCCTCACTGGCTTTTTTGGACCTCTTTTAACATTTGGCCCATACTGTTTTTTAAAGTGTTATTTCTTCAGTAGTTTTTTTTGTTTCTTTTGCCAAGGTGTTGACATGTTTTCATGATTTTCTTGTATCATGCTCATTTCTCTTCCCAATTTGTCCTCTACTTCTCTTACTTGATTTTCAAAATTCTTTTTGAGTTCTTCCACGTTCAATTCATATTTTTCTTGGACACTTTGGATATTGAAGTTTGACTTTGTTGTCTTCTTAGTGTGTGTTTTTATCTTCCTTGCTACCATAATAACTTCTAGTCAGAGGATTTCTTTTCTGTTGTTTGCTCATTTTCCCAGCCTATTACTCAACTTTTAATTCTTTTTTAAAGTAGGGCATTGTCCCAAGTTTCAGGGGTTTCATGTAGCTATTTTCAGAGATACTTCTAGAGGTCCATAAGTTTTCAGTTCTTCTAAGCTGGTGTCATTTAAGGAGGTGTGTTTGCTACTCTCCTAACCTGTGATGTGGTCACAAGCATTCTTTTCTTCCCTGGAATTGTGAAGAGAGTCTCCCCACTGTACTACTTACACAAGTTCTGCTATGCTAGTGTTCTTTCTCTCTCTGGGACTGCCAACAAGGACTGCAACCCAGGTTCAAGTGTAGGCAAAGAAACAATCCTGTCTCAGTGGTAGCAAAAAGACCCCTGTAATCTCTTTCTGACCAATTCTTCAACCCTCTTACCATCTATTGGCTGAGAGATCTAGAAGTAGTCACTGGTACTGTTGATTCAGTCATGCCCAATGCTTGCTTCTGGTTTACTGGGGTTGGGGCTGTGCAGGTACAACCTGCACTGGACTGCACTCTGCTCTCACCTACATGTGACAGATCTTTCCTGCTTACCTTCTAAGTTGTCTTTGACTTCTGTGGACTGAGAGGTCTAGAAACCACTACTGCTACCAGTGGTTCAGTCACCCTGAGGCCTGTTCCAGATATGCTGGGGCCCACTCTGCTAAGACAGCCTGTGCAATACTGAACTTCTGTTTCACCTGGGTGCAACAGACCTCTCCTGTCAACTTTCTAAATTGTCTTGGACTGGAAATTTGTTTCACTCATCTTTATATGAGTTTTGCTGTTCTGCTATTTCATTACTGTCAATTTTTAAAGATATTTGAAGAGATTTGGGGAAAACTCAGGCAAATCCCTGACTTTACTTCTCTATCTTAGCTCGTCCTCTGATCTAACCATTCTAGAGAACAATTTGAAATTATGCTCAAAGGGCTGTAAAACTGTGCATACTTTTTGTTTCAGCCATATTCCTACTAAGTCTGTATCCCCAAGACATCAAAGAAAATGGGAAAAGACACATTATATAAAAATATTTATAGCAACGTTTTTTTATGATGGCAAAGATTTGGAAACTGAGGGATACTGATCAAATGAGATATGGCTAAACAAGTTCTGACATTCCATGTTGATGAAATATTTTTGTGCTACAAGAAATGACAAACAAGATGATTTTAGAAAAACCTGGGAAGATTTATATGATTCATACAAAATGAAGTGAACAGAATGGGGAAAATATTGTACAAAGTAACAGCAACATTGTAAAGATGATTAATAGTAAGAGGCAACTACTCTGATCAAAACAAGAATTTCAAAGGATCCATGATGAAATATGATATCCACCTCCAGAGAGGGAAGTGACAAACTCTGAATGCAGATTCAAGCATATTTTTTCAACTTGTAAAATTGTTTTATTTAATTCGTTTGATTTTACAATATGTCTAATATGGAAATATGTTTTGCATGATTTCACATGTGTAATAAGTATCAAATTGTTTGCTTTCTCGAGGAGGGGGAGGAACTGGAGAGAGCAAGAGGATTTTAAACAATTTTTTAAATACGATTTATAATTATTTTATGTGTAATTAAAAAATAATTAATGAAATATATTAAAATTTTAGAAAAAGAAAAAATGTTTCAAATGATCACACAATTACATGGGGCAGCTAAGACTCAAGATGAAATATGGTAATTAAATGGATATTTGAAGTGAGTTATTAGGAACAAGGAGACTTTCTGTTATTTAATATTGATGATGATAATGCTTGTATTACTCTTGCTTTAAGGTTTTCTGGTGCTTATTTGACTGCAGAGGTGTATGCCTAAATTCCTTTTATTAATTTTTATTGTTCAGGGTTCAGAGTGCAACTTTTGTTTAACAGAATATTTGTCTTTTGTTAATATTAGCCTCAACTGCCCAAAACCTGATTCATGAAATAATAAATTTACAAGAAAACTGACATTCCTCAGGTACAAGTCAAAGGTCAGTTTGAAGTCCTTAAAGTGATTTGGTTATTAAACTCCTCTAGTGCAAGGTAGGATTTTTCTGACAGCATTTTCTTGATTATCTTGGAGATATGTAAATTGCTTTTTTTCAATGAGTCCATTGTGAACCTTTAAATATGGTTTAATTTGAAATTTGACTTAGTTTACCTATTGAATCTTTTAAAATTATCTTTATTTTCCTATGGAACATAAAGGATTATGATTCTGCCAAATTAAATGTGCTCAACTTTTATAACATTGAAGGAAGCATGAAATTTTCAATCTTTTTTTTTTCTTTTTTTGGTGATCCTCATGGTCATGTGTATTCTTTTCTTCTGCTGCTTTCAATACCTGGGAAATTTTTTTGTATTGTGTAGTACATTTGTTTCCTGGTAAAAGTAAAAGCCCCTGGCTTATAGCCCCAGATACTTATGTAATTTGATTCTTCTGACTATGAAGTATTGGAAGAAATTTGTTATCATATGATTCCATCTCCTTTAAAACAATTCTATCAAGTTCATGATATGATTAGTAGTGAGGAGGTACATCCACTGACTGGTTATTTTAATGAACTTTCTTTGAAACCTTAACTTAACTCTCTGCTTCTATAATTATGCTTTCCCTAACATAGACTATTGGGTTTTAGAAGGTCAAAAGGAATTAGTAGGGGTAGGGGTGGGGGTGGAAACATTATTATAATAACCTGTATTGCAAGAACCTTTACTGTGGAGAGAAATTTTGACCAAATCTTAATGGAATAATTTGTCTCTTGCCCAAATCTTGTTGGAATGTTTGGAATTATATGTTGATATACATCTCAAGCAACCTATTTGCCTTACCTAAAAACTCTACAAGCAAGTCAATCATCTGTCATTTCCTTGTGTCTTTGTCAAACTCCATATAATATAATACTTACATAAGTTCAAGGGAGCAAGTCACACCTCCTTTGGCTCTCTTCTGTGTCAAATATTTTAATACCTTCTTTCTAAAACTTTTTCAGCTTTGAGTTTGTTCTCAACCTATCATATACAACTTGGCATCAATGGATCAAAGGTCACATCAAAAGACAGATAGAGAAAGGGAGAGAATAGGAGAGACTTTCAATAACTTTCAACAGAAGGGAACTGCTTAAATAAGAGATAGAAGTAAACATAAATATGAAATAGGCAGTGTTTGTTATATAAAATTAAGAAGCTTTCATGCAAACAAAACAAATGCAGCCATAATAGGAGGAAATGTCAAAAATCACTGATAAAGTTCTGATATTCAAGAGACATAGTAAATTAATACACAAGTACAATTTCAAGAAGTAATTCACAAATAGTTTAATGTTCAAGGAATATGAATAAATAGTTTTTGAAAGAAGAAACAAAACTTATCTACAACCATGAAAAGGAACATTCTACATTAATAGTATAAAGAATAACATAAAGATAAATTCTGAGTATTTACCTTGTATCCATTATATTATCCAAAATGACATACGAAATGATTAAAAAACTATGGGAAGATCAACCTAGAAAAGAAAGAAGAAATGTGTGAATGAATATGTTTTTACTAATTGCTTAGTCTATTCAAAGCACTGTGCTAAGTACTGGGTATACACACTTAATGGAAAGAAAACCTCAACCTCCCTAACTCCTCAGATACATAAGACATTTCTTTCTCATGACCTACTTCTCCATTCAAACTCAATTACACACAGAAATTGTCGTCTATGGTCCAATAAAAGTACTGGATTTAGAGTGAAGAAGACGTGAGTTCTAATTACTCCTCAGACATCACTTTAACATTGTTCAAGTCACTCAACTTCTGTGACTCTGTTTCCTCCTCTATAAGATAGGCTTAATAACTGCATCTACTTCAAAGTGTTACTGTGGGGATATGGCTAAATAACAAATATATAATGTTTTTTAATCATTTAAATCATTGTATGTGTGTTTATGTATACATACATATGTTATTTTTTATTATAACTCATGTGTTCATTTATGTGAACCTTTATGTGGTCACAATGTTTTAGCATTGTATCATTCCCTTTGCCTTGCTATCTCTAACAGTATTCTTTGTCCTCACTAATTCATTTATCTTCCAGGCCATCATCACTGCACTGGCTATACTCATCTTTCTTCCTCCTTTGATCCCTTCATGAATGAGTTAACCTCTCCACTCTTGACAGAAATGTGATGGACAATATGTGCAGAATGAGAAATATGTTATGAGATATGACCAATATGTTTATTTGATTTGTAGAATAATTTTTAAGATACCATAAATGATTATTTAACAAAAATCTGCAGAATTTTATTTTCTAGACAACGGGCAACCATTAAGATTTTTCTGTCAGGAATGTAACATGGTCAAAATTGTACTGTCATAAAATATTTCAGTAACTAAAGGGAAGATAAATTGAGAACAAGAGAGCAGAAAAAAACTAGAAAAACAAAGATTCATTAGGTGTCTATTATGAGTCTAAGTGAGAGTAGATAAAGGTGTTAAATTAGGTAATATGGTCATATATGAAGAGAGAATGGGATGGACATAAGTTGATGGAGAAAGAATTAACAAGATTTTACAACTGCTTGGACATAGGGTAAGAGAAAGAAAATAGCTAGGAATGTTTCTAAGCATGCAAATTTATGTGCATGGTAGAATGGATCTTACCCCAACAGAAACAAGGAAGTTTAAAAGGATGAATTAGATAGAATAGGAGTGGAGAGAGAGATAATGAATTCTATTTGGTTCATGGAGAGTTTGGCATTCTGATCTAACTGTCCAACGGATATGTCTAGGAGGAAGCCTTGATAGGGGACTATAGTTTTGGAAACAGAACTATTCATGGGAATTGATTAGATCAATGAATGAGACTGTAGTGAGAGAAGAGGACCCAGGCCACAGTTTTGGAGTCATCCACACTTAGTGAATCAAAAAAATCTATGATTATCTACTAGTGAAAACTGAAAAGGAATGCTTATGCAGGTAGAAAGAGAAATGAGAAATAACCATCATAAATATAAAAGGGATGTTCGATTTGAATATTTTTATTGGGGAAAATGAGAAAAAAATGAAGTTGTTGGTCTGAAAATTAACTTTTGTGTAAAGAAAAAGAAGTAAACCAATTTGTAAAGGAAGTGAAGCATTGCCTTTTTAATGATAGATTATTTTTTTAAGACAGAATAAAACTTTTTTTACAAACAAGTTTTAAAGTTGACATATGAAGAAACAATGAGACAGACAGACTTTTTCAGAAGGACCAAACATAAAACTTTAAAGACCTCACTGAGAACAATGAGATGACATGAAGATGTTATAGAAGTCAATGAAGGAGGACCCAAAAGGGATCTTGACTGTATGGAAAGCTTCAGAGAGGTGAAGTAGGATGAGCACTAAGAAAGAGCCATTGAATTTCGTATTTAACAGAAGTTGCAGTGAGTCTATTAGACCCATATTGTAAGAAGTTGAGAAATAGAATGGGTGATGAAGAACTATAGGCAAATCTCATTTTAAGAGTGTAGCTGTTAAAAGAAAAAGACATAAAAGATGTTAGCTTAAGGGGATGGTAAGATCAAGTGAGGGTTTTCTAAGGTTGAAGGACAATTGGTTATGTTTCTAAGCAATGGTAAAAGAGTCAATAAGTTAGTTGACATTAAAGATGAGAGAAAGGAAGTAACTAAAGGTACAAACTCCAGGAGGGAACAGAAGGTATCAAGAATATCTCTAGGGATTGGCTTTTGTTACCTGTTCCTCTGAAATTAGAGCAAAGATAGAGAGAGTAGGCAATAAAGTATAGGGGTTTTAAGATATTAAATAAGGTAGAAGAGGGAGCTCATGACAGGGGAAGTAGTTGATGTGTGAGGTAAAGTGTTCTAGTCAGGGAGGAAGAATGGAGGAGTGTGATTAAGAATAGAAGAGAAAGTTATGGAAAGTGTGAAGGAGAGTCAATAAGGAAAGAGCCTAGATCACATAAATTTCTAATGAGCCAAACCAACACCATTGAATGGTTTTCTCTAGTAGTATTCAGCAACAAGTAAGAGTGGAGAAGGAGGATGTTAATGGCAAACCAGGACTGGGGTTTAGCAGGATATGAATGGCTTTAAAACAACAGAACATGACATTACAGGGTAAACGATAGTGTATAGTTCAGCTAGTCAACCAAAAGGTCACAGCTGCGAAGGTAGAAATATGAGGTTAGAGGATGAGCCATGTACTAGGAGGAGAAAGAGAGGAATGGAGGAACTGACTGTCATAGTAATGACAAAGCATAGCACTAGAAGTAGTGAGACAGTGAAAAACATTAAAGGATAAGGGATCAAAGATAAGAATTACAGAGATCAGAATTATAGAAATGTAACAGATATAGTTGATGTCAAGATCTAAGATGTATCTATCTCTGAAGGTGGCTGAAATTGAGAGAATATATTATAAAGGAAGTGGACAATGAATTAGCACACCAGAAGTCTTCAAGTATAAAGGAAAAATTTAGAGTAGAGAAAAAGACTGTGACCTAATACTGAATTATTTGAGAAGGAAAGAGAATGATCAGCAACCTAATACATTTTATTGTGTTTTGTGTAGCCAGTCAGGGTTAAGTGACTTGCCAAGGGTCACAACAGCTAGTAAGTGAGGTCAGATTTGAACTCAGGTCCTCTTGATTCTAAGGTCAGTGTTCTATCCACTGTACCATCATCTGACTACACCTAGCTAAGTACTATGTTTTAGCCCCTATAAATTAGACTAGATGATATAAATGAATGGAGTGAATTTCAAAACACTGAATTCTGGGAAATGGTGACAAATTGATGGTATTTGGAAGTATCTGTGAAGTTCCTGAAGTATACCTCCTCCTATTAGCTAATTGTGTTGGAGTGGAGGAGGTACAGGAAAGTATGAGAGAAAGAGTATTTAACATTATAGAACCAATGTTTTAGAAATGGAGACAGTTTTTTCTGTGAAAACCAAAAAAAAAAACCATAGCAAAGAATAAAGAAATTTAAGATGAAGTAAAGATTGGTAATAATAGAGTAGGTATCCCAGAGAACACAAAGGATTGGGGAGTGGTAGGGCTAAGGTAGATACCGATAAATTTTGGGAAAGATAGAAAGGGAAAATGAGCTTTATATCAGCAGACTAGAACATTGTGATGACTGAATTCCAGGCCTAATGTAGTCAGCACCTGTTCAAAGTCATTTGAGATGTTGATGTCATTTTTGTTATCCATTTTGTTATTATGTATAATTTCAGGAGTATGCTTAAATGAAGAATTTCAATGACCTCAGAATCTTTAACTTTTACATTTTCAGATTTTGGTAGCTACTAAATTTTATCTTTTTCTCTAACCTAGTCTTACGGATATGGGAGGTTTTTTGTTTGGTTTGTTGTTTTTATTTTGAAGGAGAATTTGTTTGTTCTTTTTTTTGAATTCCTCCCTACCCTCCCCCACTGGTAGGTAATACATTGTTGTTTGACTTAGAGTTGAGGGTACCATTAACCCTTGCCTAAAACTAGTCAGATATGTTTCCAATTTGTTATGATATAGTACTTGTCCATAATGAGAGTATTCATGTCTTCAAGTTCATTTCATGCAGAGTTCTACTTTATGCATGTTAATAGTACCCACCATCTGTACCAAAGTTTGTTTGTTTTTCCCCCAGCATGTGAGGTACTGGCATTTCTGATTTGTTCTGATTTATCTCTCAGGGTGCCAGAATACAGTATTTCACTTGTCCTGCATGTCAAACTGATTATTATGATAGTTTTAAACTGGCTTAACCTATAACCCTATGCCACCCCACTATATTCCTTAGAGTCACAGGAATAGTTTCATCACATTTGTGGAATGTAGTGTGCAACTGCCCAGCATTTCAAGGTTCTTGTTTGGCCTTCACAGTATAGTAGCAATCTCAGGGCACATATTAAACCTATTCACATTTACCTCTAGCTAACCCTTAGTCTCTTTACAGTTGAGGCAAATTTCAGGTTACAGGAAATATTGTGGTAAAGAAACAATTCAAGCATGTTAGTGTCTATTAAGCGATAGGCATGGGGAAGGGAAACTGAAGAAAGAGCAGAACTTTTTCTTTTTTTTTTAACTGTCCTCAATCCTTGAAAGTCTGGGAACTTTACCAGAGCCTTCGGTTTTGAGACAGTTGTGAGAATTAATGGTTCTTCTCAGTCTCTCCCTTCTTGGTCACAACTCACTCCTCCTTTTAAATTACCCCTTTTCTTTATTGCCCCCTGTACTACTGGTCTATATTTCTGGTTCAGCCCATTAAGTTCTCATTGTGACTAGAGAGTCAGGCTCCACTGTTGCCACTGCTCTGTAATTGAGATTCCTACCACTTCTTCTCAGTCTGTCTATTGCATTTTAATTCTATTTCTCTCTGTGTCTATTTCTGTTTCTGTCATTCTCTGTCTCTCTGTCTCTGTCTCTGTCTCTTTCCATCTCTGTCTCATTCTCTCCATCTCTCTTTGTCTCTCTCCTACTCTCTCTCTCTTTTTCTTTTTTCTTTTCTTTACTACAGTTCCTTTGTCAGAGAAACTTAAGCTCATCACACCTAAAACAATTTTGGCGTCCAATTCTGATCCCATGATAACTTCTTGTCATTTCTTCATATCTGGGAAGAAATACCATTCCCAGGGTCTTTAGCTCCTTCAAAAGGCAGTCAAATGGAGCCTTGCCAAAAGACTGTCAAACATTCATTTAACAAACATTTATTAAAGCCTTATTATCTCCAGATACAGTACTAGATACAAAGAAAAAAATTCCAATTATTTCTGCTCTCAAAGAGTTTATTATTACTTTTTTTCCAACAATATGTACACAATTTAGAAGCTTAGGAGGAAAATAGAGAGATCCATACATACATATCTTGAAAAATTTAAAGAAAGAGAGATTGCTTTCAAGTAAGAGATCAAAGAAGGGTTTTGGGGACCCTTAATTCAGGTAGACCCTGAATTAAGAAATAGCTCTTCTTCTTGATAATAAGGAGTTCCCCAGGCCTAGAGAATAATGACCTAAACAAAAATAAGAAGGCCTGAGAATGAAGGACAAATTAAAAAAATTAATCCAATTTGGTTCTAAGAAATGGTTCCCATATATAAATCAAGGCAACTAGTTGTCACTTAGGAAGACCTGAGTTCAAATCCAGCCTCAGATACTTACTAGCTATGTGACTCCAGGCAAGTCACTTAACCTTGTTAGCTTCTTTTCTTTTCCTCATCTTTAAAATGAGCTGGGGAAGGAAATGGTAATCTACTCTAGTATCTTTGCCAAAAAAAAATGGGATCACAAAGAGTTGGACACAACTAATACAACAGAACAAAAATAAATCACTGAGGAAAAATAAAAGATTGGAAAGGCAAAATGGAACCAGTTAATTTTTTAAGGTAGCTGAATTATTTGTTGAAGAAACATTTTATGGGTTTCTTCTTATATCAGAAATTTCATCTAGAGTGAAGAACACAATGAGAAGGCTCAAAGTAGATGGCAAGGTTTTTAGGAAATTTTTTTTTCTAAAAAAATTTAAATGAAATTTCCCATAAGTAGATTCTATAATCTGAACCATGGATCAGACCTGGTAACCAAAGACCCTGTTGTATAAAGTGTTAACTTAGCTGTGGTTCCATTATCTAATGAAAATAATTTCCTTAATAAATGGCTTATGACACTAACTTAATCATCATGAAAAACAGTCTAAACAACATTTGGTTCGGGTCATCATTTCTAGGGGAAAAAATAGTTATTATATATGACAACATTTGCATATATAAACTAGTATAATTTAATTTTTAAAATATTCTGTTCATCCTAAAAGGCATTCACTGAAATTATTAAAGAGCCAGAAATTTCTATTAGCTATAATAAAATAAAAAAAATTAACTACAATAAAAATAAATGTGAATAATGAAGTTCACCATTTTAATTTGAAGGAGTAGTAGAAGTATCATACCATGGCGAATATTGGGCTCAAAGGCACTTGCTAAGTAAGATATTAAAAATGAAAAGAAAGACATATAGTATCAACTAAGTATTAACTATTAAGAGAAAAAAGGAAAAAGAAAAGATTTTAAGAAAGGAAATGAGAACAGCATAGCAAAATAGAAAAGTAAAAAAAGAAGAGAAAGGCTGCCCAAATGCTGGCCTGTGGATTCCAAAGGAGTATGAAAAAATGGCAAGGATTTAGAACCACAAGATTCAGAAAATGATACAGAAAATGTGCCAGACCTAGAAAATACCTATGAGTTTGTGGTCACAGCAGACCCATATTTTAGAAACTAAATGAGCAGGTGAAGGTGAATATCACGCAACCACAAAACAAGAGAAGTAGAGCCAAGGTAATGGAGCAAAAGAAAGATTTATTTTGAAACTTATTTTCTGAGAACACCTTCTTGACAACAACTTAGAAAACACTTCAGAACAAATTCTGAATATAAAAGTCAAGATAAAATCATAGTGAGTCATTTTTCCAGATGAAGCAACTTAGAAATACAAGCAGAGATGCCTTTGGCAATGAAGTGAGAGGTGACTTGGAGCCTGGGACAGTAGGAAAGACAACAGTAAGGAGTCCTGGCATAGTAAAAGGTCAGAAACTGAACGCCATGACAGGGAGGACTGGGACAGAAATAGAACCCAGGGGACATGTGAAATACCACTGGGAGCAAAAACTGGCAATTTTGTTGCTCATTTTCCAACTCTATGTCATAGATTCAGGGTGGAGAATAGCAGTCATGTGCAAGTGCAAGACCTAGAGTAGTTCTGAGCACAGAATAAATTCCAGAAACTTAGTTATTTGACTCTGAGCCTAAGGACAAAATGATAACTCAGTTCTGACTGTTAGCCCAGAATATAAGCCTGAAGCAGGATAACAGTGTCAAGAGCAAGAGACTAAGATCAAAGGGGAACCAGCAGTACAGCTGCTCTGGACCTGCAGAACCTACCAGTAGGATAAAATAAATTGAATCCAGCAGTAATTTTTTGAAACTCAGCTATACACAAGTCAACAGAACCAACATTCAAAGCTCAGAAGGGCAGTGAACAGATCATTCCTCAAATCACCCCACTTTAGAAACCCTAAAACCTTGCAGGCTTATAGACTGAGCTATGAAAGCAGCAGGAGGAAATAAAAGGACAGGACCTGAGGCCATATATCTCACTTACCATGACCCCGAAAGTGAATGGAACCCAATATAAATATAAAGTCCAAAGTCAAAAAGTAGGCTGGAAGAATGAGAAAACAAAAAAAAAGGAACCTGATTGGGCAAAATGACAACAAGAATTTCTAGAAGAAGGAGTGAAAAAAAATTTTTTGAAAAAAAATGAGTCATAGATGATAGATATGAAAAGAAATATTACCTTAGTAAAAGATGTATAGCACATTACTAAAGAAACTCCTTGAAAATGAGAATTGGCCAAACAGAAGCTAGTGACTGCAAGAAATATCAAGAAATAACAAAACAAAGTAAAAAAAAATAACAACACTTAGAACAGATGTGAAATATCTCATGGAAAAACAAATGACCTAGAAAATAGATTTTTGAGGATAGGTAATTTAAGGATCAATAAACTATCTGAAACCAATGAACTTTTAAAAGGCACCTCCTGAAAGAAATCACAAGGGGTCCTGGAGGGAGTCTAACTAGACAGAAGGTCTGAGTATGATTCTATTATATTTGGATGATTTCAAAAAGAAAAATGGAAGGGTGGGGAAAATAGAGGATCTGAGAGAGGGAAGGACAGAAGGGATGGACAAAATTTTCTCACATAAATAGGGCACAAATATAAAGGAAAACTTTAAATGATGAAAAGGGCAGTAGAAAGAATAATGAGAAAAAATTGAACCTCATTCCTATCTGTTCAAAGAGAGAACAAGCATACACACACAGTTGTCAGAACTTTTTCTTCAGAAAGTTTCAGAACTTTCCATGTAACTCTCCATTTTTTGTCAGCAGTTCTACTTGGTTTCAACTTCACAGAACCAACACAATGACCTACCACTATTCCAAAGGACTGATGGAGAAACATGGTATTCAACTCCACGTAAAGAACTCAGAGTACATGAAGTATACTGTCTTGTATTTCTTTCTTTTCCTTACTTTTTTTTTTTAAAACTCAGCTAATATGGAGATCTGTTTTCTATGATTGTCCATGTTTGTCATGAATCTTGGATTTTGTCTTGTTGGAGTTTTGTTTTTGTTTTTTAACTTTTCAATGAACAAGGAAAGGAGTAGGAAGGAGAAAATTTGGAATTGAATACAAAATAAAACTATTTTTTTTTTTAAAAAAGAAAGGAAAAAATTAAAAAATAAAATCATGGAGCTCTAGAAATCCAGAGATAGAAGGGTCCTCAGAAGACAACTTTTCCAACCATAGTATGAAGTACACATGACCCTCTACCATACATGAGACAAATAGTCATGAAATTTCTCTTTGGAGATCTCTCGTGAATTTATATACAGCCCATTCCAGTTTTAGACAATTCTGGCTCCAATTAAGTTCATTTTTAAATGATTAGATTTGCCTTCTGAAAATTTCAATCTAGTGAGGAGGAGCCAAGATGGCAGAGTACAAAGATTCACATATGCTAACTACGAACCCACAACCCATAAATTACCTATAAGGAGGAGCTCCCAACAAATAATGGAGCAGTAGAAGCCACACAGCAACAGAGTGGAGGAGATTTCTGTTCCAGAGAGCCCTGAAAAACTGACACCAAAGGTCTGTCACACACTGGACAGGAGCAGAGCCCAGCCCTGCCTTGGCCGTGCAGTCCTGAGAGGAGCAGATCCGAGCAGGCTTCAGGGACAGAATCTCTGGCGACCACAAAGGTCCCTCAACCCAAAGGTGCACAGGTCAGTGAGGTAGACTTCTGGGCTGGCTGAGAGGGGAGCAGGGTGTCTCCATAACTCAGGCGCCCTCAGGAGGCAGCAACAAAGACAGGGACAGCAGCAGACTTGGGCTCCCCAAGCAGGCAGGATCTCAGATATATTACTGAATGTCTCCGCATAAACCCCCTGAGGGAACTGAGCCTGGGAGGCGGCCCTACCGCCACCTGAACACCAGAACTTAAGCTCACATTGAATAGCAGCCACACCTACCACTGAAAGCCCTGAGGCTGGGGAGTAGCATTTGAATCTCAGACCCCAAGCACTAGCTGGGCAGATCTAGCCGAGGGTGGACAGGAATCTCAGAAGTCAAGTAACTGGCTGGAAAAATGCCCAGAAAAGGGAAAAAGAAAAAATAAGACCCTAGAAGGTTACTTTCTGGGTAACCAGATGTTTCCTCCTTTCCTTTCTGATGAGGAAGAACAATATTTACCATCAGGTAAACACATAGAAGTCAAGGGCTCTGTATCCCAAACATCTGAAATAGATATCCAATGGGCTCAGGCCATGAAAGAGCTGAAAAAGGATTTTGAAAATCAAGTTAGACAGGTGGAGGAAAAACTGGGAAGAGAAATGAGAGAGATGCAAGAAAAGCATGAACAACGGATCAATACCTTGATAAAGGAGACCCCCCAAAAAAAAATGCTGAAGAAAATAACACCGTGAAAAATAGGCTAACTCAATCAGCAAAAGAGGTTCAAAAAGCCAATGAGGAGAAGAATGCTTTCAAAAGCAGAATTTGCCAAATGGAAAAAGAGGTGCAAAAGCTCACTGAAGAAAAT
>JAQQSK010000319.1:0-23337 GCA_028658325.1 Potorous gilbertii
ACCCTGCCAGCTTTGAAGACCCAGATGTTGGTGCTTCTCTCTTGGGTAACTATGAATGTATGTAATGGTCAGACAGTTGGATCTGTCTGTTGATCTGTGATGTATGTATTGCTTATGGCCAAACAGTTAGAAGCCCTGTGTGTTGGTCTTTGTTTCTCTGCTTGTATTTTCTCTGTTGGTATATGTGATTAAAGAAGATTGTTGACCCCTCAAAAGTTGCTTTCCCTTTAAAAAAGTGGATCTAAGAACCTGTACTAGCAGGCCTTCCTGGATGTGTCAGGGTGCTTGCTACTACACTAGGAGAAAGCAATGGTATGAAAATATAGACAGGAAGCAGTATGAAAGAGAACTGTGTGATTAGAAGTCAAGAAACTTAAGGATTAAAAAAAGACCATTAGAATTAGAGAGAATACTTTTAGGCTATAGATGGAGCTTGACCGCAAGGAGATGTAGAGGACAGTGAGAGAAGTGGAGACCATGATTATAAAAGGTTGTCTAATGGAATGTGTACATATAGACTCACATCCAAAATGAATACAAGGTTATTTTGGGAGGGGTGGCACTACTTGATGAAGAGATCAGGAAAAGTTTCATCTAGAAGGTAGTGCTTGAAATGAGTTTTGAAAGAAACTAGGGATTCTAAGAGGTATAGATAAGGAGAGAGTGGATCCCAGGCATGGTGGGTCATGTATGAAGAGTAAGAAGGTCAACTTACTTTAACAGAGAGTACATGAGGGGAGTAATATTTAATAAAATGGAAAAGTAGGTTAGTGTCAGGTTATCAATAGCTTTAAATGTCAAACAAAGAAAGTCAGGTGGTGCAGTGCCTTCTTCTTGTCTCTAAGATAAAGTTCTAAAGCTCTATACAACCAGGTCCCAACCCATCTTTTGAGCTATATTGGATATTACTGATGTGATATTGGAGCTCAAGAGAGAAAGTAGGGCTAGATATATACATATATATATATATATATGTATATATACATATATATATATATATATATATGTATGTATGTATATACCAAAACCATTGATCAGTCGTGCATAAAGATGATGATTAAATGCATGAGAGTTGTGGAGTTTATCAAGGGGGAGAGTATATATATAGAAAAGACCCCCCAGGATAGAGTCTTGGGATGCACCCATAGGTGTGATATGGATGATGAGCCAGCAAAGAAGCCTGAGAAGGAAAAAAAAACTAGGTTGCAAAAACCTAGAGAAGAGAGAGTATCTAGGAGGAGAGAGTGATTGACAGTGTGAAATGCTTTAGAGAGAACAAGAAGAATGACTGAGAAAACTGTAGACATAGTAATACAATACATTTTTGTTGAATGAACAAATGAATGGCAGACAATTGATGTTCCACAGTTTCCTTTTGTAAGAGTTGTGCTAAGAAGTCCCTTTCAAATTTTCACTGGAAAAGAAATAACACAGGCCTCCTCCTACAGGTAATTTACACCATAACAGTGTTAGTATCATTTTCTTTACATTGTTTAAAATGAAGAAACAAAGAGCTTGCAGTGTGAAACATCTTTTAAAACTTCACTACGCTATGTCTGTAGCATCATTGTTTTAGATCATCTCTAGATGCCATGGCCGGGAGCACCAACTACATTTGTGCCCATGATAAAAATATCTTTGACTACAGATCCCAGAAAATCCTCTTACGTGACTCCACTTCTGTGCCTTTATTGACATGTATTCTTGTAACTAAAAACATGCCATGACAATTTCATGTTTTGAATTGCTGAAAGAATACATCCCAGGTTGAAACTTTTTTTTTTTGCCGTTTGCCAGGATGTCAAGTTTTATTCCAGGATGAATTTTTACAGCTGGCTTTTCTCTACCTGATAATGGAGGTTTATAATGGAAATGCTGACAGATCCATCAGCAGCAGTGTGGTGAACGTCACTGTTATAATACATTGCAGCGATAGGTAACTGAAGTAAACTGAATGATTCTTGACTGAACAGAAGAAGCAATTTTGAGGGGGTGATAAAACATGCCATCTGCTTAAGAACTACATCTTTCCTCCACAGAACAGTTCAAGAATTGTGACAGAGGAGCAGGGCCAAAATAATAGCTTCTTTCAAGGTGGCTCTAAACAGCTCTAATAATATGGTATCTGGACTTTAAATGACACAGATGAAGGGTTTTTTGTTGCAGGTGTTTGCAAAGGCACACTGAAGCGAAATTCTGAAAGGATTTGGCTTCAAAATAACCTACAAACCAAACATTTGCCAAATATAATAATTAGACCCATGTATAGTAACCGAAGGGCTCTGACCAGAATGGGATAGTGATTTGGGAGATGATAGTAATGTGTGATAGATATACAAATATTTTGGGTGAAACATAATAATCAGTTAATTGGTTTATTAAATTATAAAACCTCTGTTTGCTTGAAAGAGCAATGAAACTAACTAAATGAATGTTCTTCCCCTTTGAAGACTTCTTACATTAATTATGTTTCTGCATCACTTGCAGCAGTAATGTTAGACAAAGGGGCCCTTTATCTATATGTGCCATAGCTACAATATATTGTGGGACAAATGATGGCACCGACTTTATGTCTACATAATTACTGAAATCTTATCCCTTTTCTGTTTGCACATCATTTTCAGTTTTTTGGAATAGTTAAACTCCATTTTACTTTTTAATAACATTTTAGAAATCATTCTGATTCAGGTAAACAGAATTTGATTGCTTTGATGGATTGAAAATGGTTAGCTCAGGCAGAGTTTATTTGATTTGTTTCTTCAGGGATTACAAAGAATAGGATTTTATCTCCGAACTGACAAAAGAGGCAGTCTCTGCATTTTTGCCTATGCAATGGCAGACCCAACGAAGCCATAGTTCTTGCACATGGGAAATATATTTGGCAGGGGTTTGCTTTTGATTCATTTTTTCAAGTTTCTTATTCTATTGTGGGGTGGGGGAGGGACTGAGCTGGGGAGATTGGCAAGCTTTCCTCTTATATACGAATCTGCAAAGTAAAACAGGGAAGTAACTTGCTTTGTAGGCTGTCATTAACACAATAAATCAGAGGGAGATCTTTTTTAAAAAAAAAAATAAAACAAACCAACAAAGCTAGTTTTTGTTAGTAATAATCAATTTAGGCAAATTCCCATTTACTAATTAAATGCAATTCAAACGGTGGAGAGTTGATTACTTGCCAGAGATCACCTACAGAGCCCTTCCCATGGGTTTTCAGGAGCTCCAATTCATGACCCAGAGAGATTACATGTTGTTTCTGATACTGCTCTTCATTTTATCCTGGGTGACCTGACATTTGTATGGCAGGTAAGGGTCAGGAAAATGTCAACACAGAGAATAGATGTGCTACAGAACATCTCTAATGGTGGTTCATAAATGTTCCTACACAATGCAATATACTTACTGAAACTGAGCAAGAACGGTTTGATACTGATTCCTTAGGAAAGCATGATCTCAGCTATTTCAGTAGCTCCTTGAAATCTGCACCTTGTGAGAAAGAGGCTATATTACATGAAGTTTTTGGACTACACCTAAGTCAGTGCCTCCACTGTTCCACACAATTCAACACCTGCCATTTATGCACAGAATTCCCCACTCTAAGAATGGGGAAATAAAGTTAAGTGGCTATATGATCCCTCACCCTGAGTACCTGGATTAATTTTTGTATTAATTATCTGAGTAACTGACATATCCCACAGTAAACTCGTAAGTTCCACAAGAGCAGGGATCAAATTCTGTTCTTACCTTTGTTCTATTGAACCTAGCATCACACAAGACAGGAGCCCTCTTTATTAAAGCAGAAGTGAATTCTCCTCTCAGTATCCTAGTCCTAGAAGGTATCTTGAAATCACAATGTCCAGTTTCCTCATTTTACCCACAGGAAGATTGTGCCTAGAGAGAGGTTAAGTACTTGTCTAAATATACACAAAGCAAGAACAACTGGAATTTGAACTCCGGTCCTTCAGTTCTAAAGCTGGAGATCTTTCCACTCTACCAAATTGTCTGGCAGGGAAGACAAAATACACACATAAAACCTATGTCGGATCGCACACTTGAACAAACACATAGTTCCAATTTTGCTATAAAACTATTCAAACTCCATATGTAACTGTCTTGGTAAAAATGACACATTGTTAAAATAAAGGACTGTTATACTATAATGAGGTCCTTCTGGAACTTTCAGCAACAAATAAAACCCACTGAATGTGGAATAAAACAGACTGAACATACCAAATCCCATGCTAGAGTGATCATGTAATCCAGATTGGCAGGAGTTAAGTGCATTTGGGTGTCATGCAATCTGGTCTATATGTGAATGGGTAATGAATGGCTGACAGGCTTCCAGAACCCATAGAGTATGTATAAATAATGGGCTACCATTTGGGTTGCACGATGTCTCGTGATCTTTTAGAGGTTCATGAATTTGGTCTTTTGAGATTTGCTAGACCCAGGGAATCTTAACAATAACCTAATCTATTCTTGGCCTACCAAGATAATTTTTTTGTTTCTGAGCCACTCTCTAGGCCAACACCGGCTATTAATTAAATGTGAAAGATGCCAAATTTTAAAAAAGAGAGATGGGGTCCTTGGGAATATATAATAGGCCGGTGCAGAATCTGTATAGATTCTGACAAGGTGAAAGCCATATTTCAAAAGGGCACCTCTGTCTCATCAAAACATTTATAATCTTTGGCTATATAAGTCACTACTATTGCATTATCCTCAGATTTTCTACCTTGATCGCAGCTTTCTCTGATTATGAAATACCCATAAACTTTCATGTAAACACTAAAGGCAGAGGTGCATTCAATAATCTAAAGAAATTCTTTACTTCAACCCCTGTTGTAGCCCAGCACATCCATCAGTGTCAATGGGATCCATCTTGACAGAGGCCATACAGCCCTCCTCCACACATCAGCTTTCTATGCCCATAACATGAGCTCCTTGAAAGGACTGATTTTTTCAACCTTTCCAGCCATGATGCCTTATAAAGTATTTGATGAATTTTAAAATTTAAGTTGAGCCATGGAAAAAAGAACTACATGATTTGGGAGAAGGAGCTGCTTGTAATCAGATTTATATTTTAGGTGTGCAGGTAGGAAATGCAGAAACTCATCATTGTCCACATTGATCATAAGAATCTGGGGCCCCTTCAGACTCTCTGAAAAATGCAATCAATGCTAGACATACTGGACAATATTTTCCAGGCAATTAATTATCTATCTATATTTCTGTACATTTGACAATGATCAGATGTTCTAGCTAATTATTTATAAAGTACCTACTATGTGCCAGTCACTGTGCTAAGTGCTTTTGTTGCAGTAATCTGAATTTGCTTACCTAGATATAACCATCTGAATAGATCCTTTGAGGTACCATAAACTTTACATCTTTTTCATCCTCAACCAGAGCTATCATAGCTAATCTGCCCATAATCACTACGTGTGTGCCATGTAATAAGCACTGCACTGGACATGAGGGATCCAAAAGAAAAATTGTGATAGCCCCTACTGGTACAGGGCTAATACTCTAACTGGGAGACAACACATAAAAGAAAGTTCAACTGCAGTGCATAAGCAAAGGCCCAGATATCCTAAAGGATCAATGGTATAGTAGATGGCAAGGCCCAGAAGTGTTTGGATGACAAGTTGATCAGATGAGTGTGCCAGGGGGTTTGCAGGGAACAGAGGTAGGATAGATGGTAGGCATTAGAAGATTTTAAAGGCAGTAGTAAGTACTTATGGTTCTTTAGAAGGAATTGTCATCTTGACTCCTATCTTCTCCAAGTCCTATAAGCAGTTAAGTACGCTGGGTTAAGCACAAGAAGCCAGGTCCACAGTCACCATAGCCCTAGAGAATAATGTACAAGGCATCCAAGGGTCTAGGGAGTTCTTCCAGCCACCTGACCATTACAGATGGGATCTGGGATGACCTATAAATGGGTTCTGTAATGGCTTGAGAACTGGGAGACTATGAAAGCAAGAGGCAAGGAGGGGAGGGGTAGAACACACCTGGTGATGGTGGGTTTTCCTTCTGCCTAGCCATTCTTTGCTCCCTTCTTGGCAAAGCTCAAAAGACAGTTCTCAGCTTCTGGCATGAAAGGCTGGCAGTGGACCCAGATGAGTTTAGATAACAAATTTCTGGTGAATTCAGTCAGCAGGTAGATGTTTCTACTTAGCAATATATGATTAGGAGCAACGGAGGCATTGCAATGGTGAGAGTAATCCAGGGTTGGTGTTTGGCAAGTTGAGATCAAGAAAAGTGACAAAGGACTTGAGAGTACAGGATAGTGTTGGAGTAAACTGGTTTACCAAGGAGTCGAGACAGGGAAAGAAGAAAAGTGTAATTAGGGCAGGAATGATAGCCCGGGAAATAACTTAGGAATGGAGAAAATGGAGGTCATTGTGAATAAAAGAACAAGATTAGTGGTCACAAGGCATAGGGCATCATGGAATGACACAACATTCCCAGATAAAGAAATTTTACTATGTACCACAAGTTCAACATTCTCATTTTCACTCTTCTCTTACCAACCACCTACCAAACATTATGTAAAATAAATTTCACAAACAAAAACAGTCCGCAGAAAAGGTGTTCTGTTTGTTTTGTGAAGAAAGGTCTTTGGCATCATTCTTTTAAGAAGGTAAACCTGAGGTCTATGGCCCCTTTGAAAGGAAAGTATCTTGATTTCAAGGAAGAAGATGACATCAGCCCAAGTACAAAGCTCAGGAATTTATAGCACTTTGCTCCTAGGGAATTCACAGCTGGTGACTAATTCCTAATAAAAGTTAGACTTAGGGCAATTTCACTTGATGACTCCATTTCCAATTTGCCAATTTTTGTAATTTAAAATAGTTAATGAGTGTTGCAAGGATACTAGGGGGAAAGATCACATATAAAATGGTTTGAGGTCTTATTTCTGTCACATGTGAGATTTTTCTTTGCAAGTCAGACAGAAGAGTCATTTGATTTGCCTTTTTCATGCAAATAAACTTATGAAGAACTTTAGTGTGAAAATTATAGAATGTGTGGCATTACTGTTGCTGATCATGCCACTTAGATTTTTTCTCAAATCCTGAGTTGCCTCAGTTTAACTACCACAAAGAAACTGAGACAATGAGATAAAATGATCCCAAAATATACTTCAACAGACATTTATAAAGGCATAGTGCTAGGTGCTAAGAATACCAGGATGAAAATGTTAGTGCCCTCTTTCAAGGGGTTTACATTCTATTGGACTAAAAATAGCACAAGCTAACAAATATTTTTGTGAGCCAAGAGTATTTTATCTTTCTTCACCAATATTCATTAATACCTTAAAAATGATGCAGACATGATCTCAGGGAGGAATAATCTTAAGAAGTGCAACTTCCATGCCATTGATCAATTTTCCCATTCAAATTAATATTCTTATTTGACTAGTATTCCCTCTTTTGGCTCTCTACTGACTCTACTAGGATCAAGGGCTCATAAGCTTGTGCTAATATGCATTACTGTATTAGACATGTTTTATGGTTAGGTTAGTCCTTCAACTATGCCCAGGTCAAGGATCAAGAATGATATCTTTATGTTTCTTATGACAAGTTGGTGGGCTCACATGTTCTCCTGGTGAGCAATGGGCTGCACAGTTTGATGCATGTCTTAATGAACTTCCCTTCCTCCCAAAACCAGGCTGATTAAATCACCACTTATTCTTTGAAGGTAAGTTTTTAGGAAATGAAGAGGTAAGCATGGGCAATCATGCTTCATTTAGCCTCAAGGTTTCAACCATGATTTTGGCAGCACATTTGACCTGTAAACTTTGCTCACTATTAAGCCAGTTATTAGATGAACCAGAGAACTGAAAGAATAGATCCAAATACTTCCTAAATTGGAAGGTCATTTTCTGAGTAAAAGAGGAGTAATAGCTATCATTAATCCTAACAAAGGTGATTATAGAGCTTGGATTATCTATGCCCTAGTGCAAACACTTCCATTAGCCCTTTATGTTCCCATTGGAATAATCTATGGATACTATATTCATACCTAGGACTCTTAAGTGAAGACTGCTGTTGATGATGAACATCAAAAACTTCAGAGAAGTCCTTCAGGACCGAAAGCTAAAAGGCATCTGTTTCCTTCCTTCCTCCCTTCCTTTCATCCTTCCTTTAATATCTTCAGTTTCTATATCACAGATGTTTCTAGATATGCTTCCTCTCTCTCCAACATACCCTGCGAGCCTTCCATTATAAAAGAGAAAGGCGATTATGCAAAACTAACCAGTATAGTGAACTTATAACATATGCAACATTACAAACCTGGAGACCCTAGCTTTCCATTGAAATGAAGGAGGTCCATTTCTTCATCTCTTTCTCTGGGCCAAGATTGGTCGTTACAGTAATATAATGTTGGAATTCATTTTAGAATTCTTTTTATTATATTATTGTGGTCACTATGTACATTACTTTTCCAGTTATGCTTACTCTGCATCATTTGTTTCAGTTTTCCCCATGTTTCTCTGAATTCCTCACATTCATAATTTCTTATGGCACAATAATAGTGTGTTCAGTCATTTCAGTTTTGTCCTACTCTTTGTGACCCCATTTGCAGGTCTCTTGGCAAAGATTTTGGAGTGGTTTGCCATTTCCTTCTCTGGCTCATTTTACAGATAAAGAGACTGAGGCAACAGGGTTAAGTGACTTGCTCAGGGTCGCACAGCTGGTAAGTTGTCTGAGGTCAGATTTGAACTCATTTAGATGAATCTTTCTGACTCTAGACACAGCACTCTATCCATTGCACCACCTAACTGCCCTATAATAATATTAACTAGCATTCTATAGCACTTTAAGTTTTAGATAGCAAGACATACATATATATGTAATACACATATATATACATACACAAATATGTATACATACATACATATATACACACATACTTATACATATGTGTGTGTGTGTGTGTGTGTGTGTGTGTGTGTGTGTGTGTGTGTATATATATAGACACTTGATCACCACAGCAACCTTGTGAAGTACGTGCTATTATTATACAGATGAGAAAACTGAGATGAGAGAGGTTAATTGACTTACAGCTAAGTAAGTTTCTGAGGCTGGAAACTCAGGTCTTCCTGATTCCAAGTCCAGCACCCCGGCCACTGAACTGCCAAGGTGTCTCCATTACATCTGGTTATCACAAATTTTCAACTGTTTTTCAATTGACAGGCACTAACTTTGTTTCCAGGTTTTTCATATCATATATGCACACACATACACACACACACACACACACACACACACACACACACACACACTGCTATAAAGAGGTGATTTCTTACTGTCTTTAATCTTGAGATATATAAAGGATGTTGATTGCTTAACAACTTAGCACAAACTCCATATATCAGCCAATAAGCATTTATTAAGTTCCTACTACGTGTCAGGCATTGATCTAAGCACTAGAAATACAAAGAAAAGCAAAAAACAGTCTTTACTTTCAATGAGCTTGCAGTCCATAGGGGGAGACAAGATGCATACATACATATATATATATATTATATATATGTATATACATATATATATATGTATATACATATACATATATAATATATAAACACACACATACGTACATACATGTAAATATGCAAACATGTAGCATCAGTTGAGGATAATCAATGGAGGGAAGGCACTAGAATTAAGGGGCTGAGAAAGGCTTCTTGAAGAAGGTAGAAATTCAGTTGAGTCTTGAAGGAGGTCAGGGAAGCAAGGAGACAAGCATGGACAACAGCCAGTGGAATCTCTCAGAGTTGAACATTATTCACAATCTGGACCGGTGACAGTAGAGAACACAGTAAAGAATACATCTTTATTGCTAGTATCTGTGAAAAGTTAAATCGGTGGCTAATGGGCTAAGTTCACTTGTATTTTTATTACTCATAGATTTAACTTTATAGGGCTGTATGAGTTCATTTATTAAGTCAGTTCAGGTGGAGTAGTGTCCTTGAACTCTGCTCTGTAAGGTCAAACACACATTTCTTTGCTTTACTCATTTGTTTAATGCAGAGAAGGTGAGATTTTGGTCATATTGATTTGCAAGCTTAATCCAAGACTTATTGGTTTGATGATAGAGGGGAAAGTATAAATGTAGAGAGGGAACAGGAATATAGACAATATAAGTAAGTTGGTGATATGATAAAAGCAGAGAGTAATCTAGATTTGCCTCTGGAATGTAATATACTAGATGCATTTTACAAAAGTAGCCACTAGATAGCAGAATGAATATGGGAGTCATGCTTGCTTCCTAAGCAAAGGAAAGGTAAACTATTCCTCATAATCCCAGACTGCAGTGTGGATGACTGTGTTCAGCTGGTATGAATGTCTTACTGTAGAGAGATGTTTTTCTATTGTTATTCAATACAAATATTTATTTCTAGTCTTATCACAGTTTGTTATTGTTTTCTTACGGCACAAGAGAAGCTCATTTTGTAATTCTGTGATCAAACCTTGACTTTTGTTATGAGGAAATATTTTTAATGATGGAAATGAGCAAGGGATTCCAAAGAACCAAGCATAAAAGCAAGTGTTTCCCATACTGTGTCATAGCACTCAAAATCTGGTTTCTTAATGATGACAAGAGTAGTCTCTATCAGATTTGGTCAGGAGCCCCACTTATTTAATTGAATACTTCCAGATGTATAACATGGCTCAGGAGTTTGATGGGGAAGATTAATATTTTGGGGCACCCAATCCATCTTAGCTTGAAAATGTTAGAGTTGTATTCCTAATAGTATGGAAAATTTTTAAGTATGAGTGGTTTTAAAGAAACAGACTCAAAATTTTAAATTCTCTTACCTCTATCACTGACAATTTCAAGACCTTTGGTTTTATAGGAAAAGAAATCCATTTTATCTTCCTTTTATGGCTAAGTGAATGGGAGAGATGAACTCTAGAATTGTAGAAACTAAGGGTTGGAAGGAACTTTAAAGGTTAACTTGTTTAATTTATACCGGGAGTATGAGTGAACTCTCTCTACCAAATCTCAGTAAAAAAAAAAAAGTCATATAGTCTCTGTTTGAACACCTCCAAAGGTAGAGGGATCATTAACTACTGAAATTTTATAGTTCATTGTGGGAAAACTCCAAATACTAGGAAGTTTGAGCTAAAATTAGCCTCCCTATAATTTAGACTCATTGGATAAATTAAATTGTATATGTGATAACTCTATAATGATTTAAATTTTCCAAAGCACTTTAAAACAACCATTCAACGTGTCTGGATACTGTTGGAAATAAAAAGAAGCCAAAACTGAAATTCCTGCCCTCAAGGAGCTTCTCACTGAGAACAGTCATAAAAATTGAAAACAGCAAAAAGATAAAAGAGTTAAAAAGGAAATATCAGTGATAATGAAAAGAAACTTTAGAATACCAATAGAAAAATAATATTAAAAGAAATGTTCATTAGTTTTAGCATATTGAATATTTCACTATACTTGGATATACTATAATTCTATCTTGTAATGATGGAACACACATACACATACACACACACACACACACACACACACACACACACACACACGGATTACCTACTCCTCCTGAAAAAAAAAAACCAACCCAACTCAAGTCACCCAAGAGAGGCCTATTTGTGAAATAGGCTACTTGTGATTATTTATAAAATAAATATAAAGGATCATCCTAATTTTTTCAATCTCTAAGAAATAGCTTTTGGAAAGCACCTTCCTGTTTTTATCTAACTAAAGTGCTAAAAAAGTCAAAGATGTCTATAAAATCTAAATGTTTTGTGCTGACCTCTCACACATACTGTCCAGAGTTTAGTAAAATACCTTAAAATTAGTTTTCTATAAACACAATTCATATTTAAGGTGTTAAATTTTCTCTTTCAATATAGTTTTCCTTTCCCCAATACCTGATAATTTCAGTAAGAAATTAGTACTTGTTGATTAATAAAGTTTAAAAAAATTTATATGAAGTAGACTGGCAATCTAGACCCCAGTCTATCTTATGGTGACCGACCTCCTTTACATACTCTTAAGTTCTACCTAAATATGACTAGTCACTTTTCCCTCTGTATATCCTCCATTTTCCCTGCTATATACCCTAAGCCTAGAGTGCCATCCTCCCTACTGCTATCTGCACTTATTGGAAGCCAGAAAATTTCTGCTGTCTTGGAGTGAAGACTGGAAGGAAGCAATAACCAAATAGGGCCAGAAGAAACAATTGATATATTCATATGCCACTCTGAATTTTCTCTAATCCACTCCTAACAACATAGAACTTGATTCTGAGATCCCAGTTAGGGAATAACTCCTACTGGATCCATTGCGGGATAAATAAGATAGAGTCCTTCAAAATCTGGCCCAAGTGATAGAAGGCATCTTTGGCCCAAAGACGTGTGATACAAAGAAAATTCTAATTGCTACAGCTAAGTAATTAGAAGCCCCAACCTGTAAATCATAGTTCTCCTAACCCCTTTAATTATGTACACAATTAAGTAGGTGACTCATGCATTCTCTGCTCAGGATGAACACATTTAATGTCTTATAATAGTTACAAGTTTCAAGCAGATTTATCATGATTTTGTTTGGTCAGATGGTTTTGGTGTCATTCTAATGTATTTTGTAGTTACATATTTGCTGTGAACAAACAATGCCTTTCCCAGGTAGTGTGTGGGAAAGGACTTGCTGCAAGATTTGTTTACTATTCTTTTAGACTTCTCGAAAATCAAACAATATTATGTACATTTTTAAAAGTAGCTGCACTCAAATAAATCTTAAGCAATCTTCTTACAATCTTTCCTTCACTACCGGGGATATTTATTGACAATAAATTAGTTGCTTAGAATGCTACTAAAAATACACCACTTATTTTCTTGGAGAAAAGTATACTCCCTTTTGAAGTCATTTTTAAAAGAAAGCTAAATAGATATTGTTGACCAAGCTCTTTTTTTATATCAAACTGTAATAGCCACAAATTCGATTCAATTTGACAAGCCCTACCATGTGGCATCATAGTACTAGGCTACTTTGGGGACACAAAGATATTGGGAATACCTTTAAGTAATATCTGTCCTCAAGACCCTTATTTTCAAATGTGAGAGAATATAAAATACTTGTATAAGTAAATGCAAAATATGTAAAAAATTAAATGCAAAATATGTAAAAATTAAATACAAAATATTAAGGGGAAGAAGTTAGCACTAACTCAGACATGACCTCATGAAAATAACATTTGAGCTGAGTCTTGAAAGTGGTTAAGAATTCCCAAGGCAGAGGGGAAGAGGGAGAGAGTTTATGATATAGTTATGACTACAATTTTAACAAAAACTTAATATTTTATATTTATTTACAGGAGCTAAAGACAACAAGCATATGATACTATGCATATGATACTATATATACATGTGATAGAACATATGATATAACATATGATACTATGCAAGGCACTGAAGAGAAACTTAAGTAAAAAATATGGACTTCCATGTCTAGGAATTTAAATGAGCTATTGAGTCCAAACTTGATAATTTCAATTCTATTTGATTTAATTGTATTCAGAAAAAATCTATGACGCATCTAGGTATAAAGCACTGTAGTTGCTGCAAGGGATATAAAGACAATAACAACAAAACAAAACATTCCCACAGTTCCTGCCCTCAAGAGGTTTGTATTCAACTGGGGACCTTCTTGAAGTGGGTATGTGGGAAGGCCTAACCTAAAAAGGCAAACATCTTCCACTGAATATTGGGCCATCTCCAGTCATCCTGATGAATGTCTGGTTGCTGGATCAAGATGTCTTAGGAGGAGAAAGTAAGGCTGGTGACCTGCACAGCCCTCCCTTGCTCAAAACAAAGTCAAGTGCAAGTCATGTTATCATTTCTCTGATGTCATGGTCTTCTTTGAAAACAAAGGGGGAACACAACCACAATTTTACTGGGGAACACAATACATACATATAAAAGTAAATAGAGGGTAATTGGAGAAAGGAGAGAGAGAATCAAAGAAGGCTTTCAATAAGAAGTGACACCTGAAATGAGCCTTGAGGGGAAGTTAGGGATTCTCCAATAAGAGGGCAGTATGTACCAGATGGGGAGGATGGGCTGTTTAAAGGACTAAAATAGGAAGATGGAATATTTAGTTCAGAGAAAGGCAATAGGGACAGTCTGACTGAAATGAGAGTGTGTGAAAGAGAATGGTATGAATCTAACCTGGAAAGGTAGGCTGGAGCCAGAATCTAGAGGATTTTAAATGCCAAATACAAGAAGTTAAATTTTATTCTAGATGCAATAGGGAGCCACTGAAGATTCTTAAACTGGGAAGTAACATGGATAGATTCGTGTTTTAGGGAGATTATGTTTGACAGGTACATGGTGGCAGGTTTTACGTATACTGAAATGCAGACACTAATTAGGAGGTTACTGCAATAATCCAGGCAAGACTTGACTTCCTCTCTATGCTTTTCCAATCTTATCTTTCTTGACTTACTGCATATCCTACTCTGTGCCCTTCTTGTGTTCTGTGTTTTCATCTTCCATACACTTGCTCTTACCAGTGCCTGAAATTTCCTCTTCTACCATTTTGATCTGTGAAGGTTCTACACAGCCATCAAAGCTCACTTTACATGCTACTTATTGCTATCTTTATAATGATCCCTCCAATCATTGATTATTTCTTTATCTAATCTTGTAGTACCCTGTATTTTCTTATATAATTATTATGTTAAATTTATATTATAGCTATTTATATCCCTTCTTTCACTTAATAGATTGTATAACTGTTGAGGTCAGAGATGGTATCACTTATCTTTGTATCTCCCTGCTCCCAGTACCCAGGGGAGTTAATTTTGAATTGCATTCATTACCTGTGGCAGATGCACAACCAATATTTACTATATAAATGTTTGGAGGGAGCGCATCATTTCAAACACAGAAGATAAGATGGTAGAATTTATACACTCTTTCTAAATGGAAAAGGAAATTTGACAAGGGAAAAAGAGGAGCTAAGAAAGATAATGGGGCGGTACAACTAAGTGAAAGATGGAAGCTAAAAAGTGAGAATTTGAAGGGAGAACTGAAAGCCATGAGTTGATTGGGAGATACAAGAGCAAACCACTTCTTTCTTCATCAGAGATTTATAGGGCTTCCACTTCTTTTTCTTTTATAGAGAATTTCAACAGAGAAAGAAAAATTTAGGTAGCATTTCACTTTTTCAATGGGTTTGAGCTCTTGAGTCCGGGTATAAGTTCTACCAGTGAAGATGGAAAACACTGAATGCCTTTTCATCCTATATTATTCCGGTCCATGTCTTTCTGCAAATCTTTCAGAGAAGATATACTCAGCATGCTGAAATGAAAGCCTGCCTTGGGTCCTTTTAATGGTTAATGGTTATTTGTACAGCAGAGGCATGGATTATCTGGTGATAATTCGGAATCTCCGCATGGGAGAGGAAGGGAATTAGATTTCTTCTGGTGTCATTGCTACTTCAGGCTTCTACCAGATGAAAGTGAACATGCCAAAGCATATTGTGACAGTATCTATTGAAGTATTCAAATGGCAAAGATAAAGGATTACCAAAAATCACCTCAAACTGAAGGTGGAGCCAAGGTGGTGGAGTAAAAGCAGGGACTTCTCTAAGTTCTTCCCCAATGCCCTCAAAATACTTGTTAAAATGACTGTAAACAAATTGTAGAGCTACAGAATCCACAAAATGACAAAGTGAAACAAATCCCCAGCCCAAGACAACCTGAAAAGTCAACAGGAAGGGTCTTTTGTACTGAGCAGAGAGCAGAGCATTCTTGATGAAAAAACCAGAGCTGGATAGAAAAAAAAATGAAGAATGAATACATTTAACATATGAGCAACCATATTTTGGCAAACTGTATTTGGGAGACTATTTTATGGAAACTAATTTGTATTTTCAAATGATGATATGTAATTTTTTTAAAAAACAAAATCTACTTAATATTGTAAAGAGTAAGATACAGTATGGACCATGTTCCCCAAAACATAATGGTTGTACATTTCAAAAGTCTCTTTATTGCATTGCCTATTACTTTTTAGTCATATCTCACTAGTTATCATCACCAAAGGGTTTGCTAGACTGCAAAAGAGGATCTCAAGAAACCAACTAACATTCATTCATTTAATAAGAATTTATGAAACTTTTCTGTGTGTTCAGTACTAAGGAATGCTATACAATAGTGGTTCTTCATACTGTTATATGAGGCATAGGTAAGAAGTAAAAGGCATTATCTCTGCCTTTGAGAAATTACTTAGGTATGCTCAATGAATGAAGCAAACCACTAGAATAGGGAGTGGACTCAAAACTCTCTAATATGAATCTTAGTAAAAAAAGGTCTGGGGATGTGATCATGGTCTTCATGTGGTTAAAGGGTCAAGTGTACATATGCTTCTTGGCCCCAGTGGTCACAAATAGGACCAATGAAGGAGGGAGAGCGTTATAGGAAGATAAATTCTGCTTTAATAATTCTAACAATGAGAGATGTTCAAAAATGGAATGGACTGCCTCATGACATAATGAATTCTCCATCCCTGGAGCCATTTAAGGACAGGCTGGATGATTTCTTGTTGGGGATCTTGTCAATGGGCTCTATACTTCCGGTTAGGAGGGGATTAGATGCCTTCTAAGATCCATTTCTGTTCTCAGTTTTCTTTCCAAAGAATATCTTGCAATTTGTATAGGGGAATATCCACATCTATGAGGTCACAGGCAATCTCATTCTCTCCTCCGCCCTTTTTGAGACCATCAGGGAGAAGTTATTTGCCCAGGGTCACATAGCCAGTAAGGGTCTGAGTCTGGATTTGAACTCATGTCCTTCTGATGTCAGGGTCAGTGCTCTATCCACTGTGCCACCTAGCTGACCCTCATTCTCTTCCCTTTAAGAAGATAGCTACAATCACTTGAAGAGAGAGATATAAGGTCACTTGTAAAAAGTGAGAGGAAGATTTAAGTATACCATATCTTTTTTTTGAGAGTTCAAATTGATTGGAATTCTTTTGTTTGGAATCCTTTCAACTTACTAATAGTTAGCATTTAGATAGTCATTGTGCTATAACGTACATATGATGGTTCTGTAAGCAGGGGAAACTTAGGCTCCGATTCTGCCTCTCTGCTCCTTCATCTGTAAAATGAGGATAGTAAATGCTTTGTTTCATAGGGCTCTTGTGAGGATCAAAGGAGATAATGCCTGAAATTTGCTTTAAAAACCTTAGAGGGTTACATAAATATCAATTATAATTTTGCTGTGGAAAGTGCTGTACATCTGCTCAGTAGCCTTCCTGAGACTAAGTAACTGCAACAATTTCTGGATAGATAATGTGCTATTTTTATGATAATGATGTGCTGCAGGTTTATTAGCATCAAGCTTGATGTAGCAATTAATGAAACAATAATACTACTTTGTACCTTGCATCCCAAGGTATTGACAAATATTAAATATTTTCTGTCCGGAGTGGGTTTATTCACTGACCGCTTCAGTGTGAAGGCTGTTGCTCTTCCTAGTTTTCAGTAGAATACACCAAGACCCCATGCTGCATTGTAAATGTAGAGTACTGTACCATCGTAAAGAAGCTGTTGTTCAGGTGTTTTCAATTGTGTCCAACTCTTTGTGACCCCATTTGGGGTTCTCTTGGCAAAGATATTGGATTGAATTGCCATTTCCTTCTCCAGCTCCTTTTACAGATGAGGAAACTGAGGCAAACAGGGTTAAGATAATATATAGTACTTAGGGCAGAATACTGTAAGAAAAACTTGATTCCTTGTTCTAATTGTGAGAGACAAGTTCAAAAATGGATCCTGATGGCTCTGGCAATAGTAGGGGTTGGGGCAGGAATCTGTGCTCTCCTCCCTGCTAGGACCAGAAGGCAGCTCAACAATCCTTTCTACTTTTTACCACTCTTGATCATGATGACTTCAGTTGAAAGTCATATAACTTTCTATTACAACATCTCTTTAACTAACTTGGCTATAAGAGAAGTTTTGGTATGCACACACATGTATACATATATGTATATATACTTACACGCACATATGTATAGATATATAGATACATGTGTATTATATATGTATATATATATATAATTTTTGTGCTAAAAGAGACTGAGGTATACAGTGCAATACCACATAAAGAAGAGAGATTGTCAGAGCATTTTGGAGCAAAATGGAAGAAATTAAGTACGTTTTAACATTCAAAAACTGGTTCATGGTATTTTGAATACATAGATTGTTTTCATATTTAATATGCTAGACAAGAAAATGTAACTATCACATTTTTTCTTGTGGGTTACTTACTATTTGTGTGACCCTGGTTAAATGATTTCCCCTCTGTGGAGCTCAGGCTCCTCATATGCAAAATAAAGGGTTTGAATTGGATGATCTCTAAGTGGATTCCCATGTCCTTCACTTAGGACATCAGAGTCTCTTAGAATATAATTTGAAAAATGTTATCCCAAGAAAATAGTTCTCAAAGTGTGCTCTGAGGACCCCTGGGGATCCCACAGACCCTTTTAGTGAGTCCACAAGGTCAAAACCAATTTTGCAATAGTATACTAAGATGTTTAATTTCTAATCTAGGAAACATTGACAGATAAGAGCCACGTAAATAAAAGCTATTTGGAATCCTCAATAATTTTTAAGACTATAAAGGGTCCCTGAGACCAAAGTTTAAGAAACTCTGCCTTAAGAGATATGGTATGCATTCTAGAAAAGGATGACCAATTCTTCCCAAAGAAACCAACTTTCCCTTACTGGTCAAGGAGCAGTTAAGTTTATTGTGGCATTTCCCTTCCGAGCTCAATGTTTAAATGTAATATATGGGTCCATCCTTAATGGAACGGAGCAATCTTCTGTGATTACAGAATAGCACTACTTGGTCAGTGTTCAGTTCTTTGGTTTACTGGCAAGGGTGTAGTAATATCTCTTTTTCAGGAGGAGAGAAACTGTTTCTTCACACTTTCATCTGTGCTGTAGTCCATCTTAGGTGGGAAAAGGAAAAGAATTATTGCCTCTTTTGAACGATCCTGGTTTCATCCACAGGTCAGCTGGCTATTTCTGATTTTTTTAAAGGGGAAAATAAAGGCTTGATGCAGTCTATCTGTGATGGTCTGTATTCTGCCTCTCTGCCAAGGGCTTAAAAGTGGTAGCATCTGCATCCATGGTTGTCTCGGGCATTCAGGCTCTTGGATAACAAGATAAAGGGCAAATGCTGAAGCTTTTTGTGCCAAGAATAGGAAGAGAACCAGAGCCAAGAAGATCAAGCCGGTGCTGCAGAAGGTGGCTAAATGGGCCCATTAACCTCCATCAGTGCCCAAGGATCTGTGCCAACGATCTGCTTTGACAGAAAAAAATGAGTCCGTTGTCTCCACAAGCCGTAAAATGGGTGCACAATAAATAAGTGCAGAAAGCTTTCCTTTGTGGGGTAGGAAGGACAAACCTCAGAGCCAGAATCAGGTATTCCTAAACTGATGGAATGCGTGGCTGGCTGTGCCTAGGACTCTGGAGGAAGCAGACAAAAGCAGTTCCCTCTCCTTCTGGTAGCAGTCTTGGGAGTCTGCCCATTCAGATACAGATAGTGTTATGTATCATGACTGTCGGGGAGTCAGTCTAATTTGAGTGCCTATCTTTTGAGAAAAGCTTCCATGTTTCATGTTACCGGCACCCAGGAGCTACTTCTAGTTTTCTGCACTCTCTCTCTCAGGTTTGTTGGCCTCTTTCCTTGGATTGACTGGGATTGAATTGTATTTGTCACCTGTTGAATGATAGATATACTACTTTGTCCAGAAGAGAGTTTTGGGGTACCAGTTAGTTGAATATGCTATGTATCCATTGGCAGACATGGTGGAATGCAAAAAAAGAAGGGAATAAGCATTTATTAAGCTCCTAGTATTTGCCGGGCATTGTGGTAAGTGCTTCACAAATAGTATCATATTTGACCTTCATGAGAGCCCTGTGAGGTAAATGCTACTTTTATCTTCATTTTATGGTTAAGGAAACTGAGGCAGACAGAGTTGCTCAGGATCAAACAGCTAGCAGGTGTGTGAGACAGGATCTGAACTCCAGTCTTCTGGACTCCAGGTCCAGTGGTCTATTCATTATACCACCTAGCTGCCTCACTAGGATAAGACTGAGAACCAAGAGACATCTGGTCTATGCTTAACTCAGACATTAGCTAGCAGTGGCATCTCCAGTGAGTCAATTCAATTCTCTGTCAAAGAGTTAATAAGCATTAATTAAATACCTACTATGTATAGGGTGCTGAGGACAGAAAGACCAAAATCCCTGAGGATAGAGAAAATAGCATGTATACATACAAGTAGAGATACACATATAAATATATGATATAATATCATATGTACACATATCTGTATACATATACACACTATAGGAATATATAGCATAAATATCTAAACACACATTATATGTACACATGCATGTGTATACACACATTATATACATGCATGTATATATGCATATGTGTGTACCTATATATTATGTGCACCTATGTATTTGTATATAGATGCACAGTATATGCATATATGCTGTCCTTTAGTCTTTGCATTTAGCACTTAGCACAGTACCTAGAATATAAAAGATGCTTGACAAATGTTTGTAGACTGAACGAAAAACAAAGGCCATATCATAGGATGGTAGACAGGAAACTGGAGGGGACATTAGCAGCCATAGAGCCAATTCCCTCAGTTGACAGAGGGGAATAATGTAAATTAGGTCTGGAAAGGTAAGCTAGATCCAAAGTGTGAAGGATAATTAAGTGACAAGGGAGTTATATTTGATCGTAGAGGGAAGAGGACATCACTAGCTTTTTGAGTGGGTTTGTCAAACTCTAGCTTCAGGAAAAGAACAATGAGCTGGGAATCTGGGAGGTTAATTAGCAGGTTATTGCAATAATCCAAGAAAGGTTATGAGGGCTTGAACTAGGATGGTGGCCTTAAGTAGAAGGAAAGGGACTGAAAAGAGAAATATTATGGAGACAGAATCAGTAACACTTGGCAACTAGTTGGATATGGACGGATAAAGTAGGGGATAACTTTGAAACTGTGGATTTTGGTGACTGGAAGGATGCTGGTGGCTTCCACAGAAATAGGGTATTTGGGAAGAGGAATGTATTTGGGGAAAAGGTGAGTGGAAATTCTAAGGCCTCCTTTCAACTCCAATGCATTGTGATTATATAATTCATTCTGCTAGAGAAGTCCCTAGCCTGTATGATGGCATGTTAGCACATTACTTAAGTTTTTTTTTAAATAGAGCTGTTTAATAGGAACAAAGATGACAAATAAAGCAATAACTGACATTTTAGTCCTTTGAGGTTTGCAAATCACTTTATATACATTATCTCCTTTTATCCTCTAAAAAATCCTAGATGAAAAAACCAAGCTTAGAGAGGTTATGCAGGGCTATATGGACAATTAGTGTCAATGCTATGATCTGAACCTAAGTCTTCCTGATCCCAAATACTGTGTACTAAAAGCTTTCCAACAGGAGTTACACCCCTCCTCTCCTCATCCTGCCCCACTTTCACCCAAACCTGCAAAAATTTCAGTAAAACTAGAATTTTTGACTGGCTTTTCACCACAGATACCCAAATAAACTCAAATTCTACATTTAGTTTTATTGAGCAATTGCTTGCAAATGTCCTTCCAAAGAAGAAAAGCCTATGCCAAGAACCTGGATTTGGCTCTTTGAAGAACATACTCCTACTGTCTTTGAATAAGTTTTTTCTTCAGAGATAATATTTATGATCTGTTCTGGCCCTTGAACTATTTTTCTAATAACTGAAGCTGAAAAGTGACTGGGGAGAAAAAAAGAAACTAACAACCATCTCAACAGGAAGCAATTTGATTCTCAACCAAGCGTAGGACAACCACAACATTCAAGGCCTGGGAGGGAATGTAAGAATTCATTGAGCACATCTCCACCCTTTCCTGGCAAAGGCTAATAACCGTCTTAACACTAATAATAGTAACTTATTTTTCTGCAACATTACTTTATTACAAATTGCTTTATTTACAGCAACTCTGTAAAGTGGGCAGTTTAGGTACTATCCCCATTTTATAGGTAAGGAATTAAATGTCAGAGGAATGCTCTACTTTAACTAGGGTTATACTTTAAATAAGTTACCCAGCTGGAATATAGATCTGCAAGGGACCTTAGAAATTGGTTTCAGCCCTTCCTGTTCTGCAGATAGGGAAACTGAGACCCAGAAAAGTGAAATATTGTCTAAAAGTTTACACAAGTAATGAAAAAAGGATCTTCCCTTCCCAAGGTGATTCATTCTGAAGGCCAACTAGGTCATCTTTTGGCTCAGTTCTTACCTAGCCTTTAATTATTGAATGAGCATTGCCTTAGACAAACTGAAACCTGAGAAAAATCTTAACTTTAAAAGGCCAAGGTGTCCTACCGCATTCAGGGCCATCAACAGTCTTCTTAACCTATGTCTTGCCACTGAACTCCAATGACTATGGAGGAGAGAGTCAGTTAAGACATCACTCTTGGAGTCAAGGCATCATAGTCCCCTTGCAAAATGAAGGATGAACAACACAGATAGTTAAGGGCAGAGTTTAGGATTCAAATTCAATTCCTCCAACTCCAAATCTGATGTTCTTTTACCTATATCATACTGCTTCATAGGTGAATTCACCCTCTTTTAGAAGTAATTAAAATTTGGAATTTCTTTTAGAAAGGAATTCTAGAAGGCTTATTGGAAAACTATTGTGGTGTAGTGGAAAAATTTGGAATCAGGATACTTAAATTCTAAGTTCATCCCTAGCATTTGCAAGCTCCATTACCTTGGCCAAATCATGTCACCTACATGGGCTTCAGTTTTCCTATGGTGATGGTGAAAGATTTGGATTCGATGATAGCTACGATGCCCTCCAACTTTAGGGGTCTTGCATCCTATGAACCACCAAAAGATGGTTCCCTAGACTCTAAGAATTGGAAGGGACTTTAGAAGCCTTCTAACATAACTTATATCTGAGCAAGAACCCCCATATGACACAGATAACAAGTGACCATCCAGCCTTTGTCTGAAGACTTGTAGTTAAGTGGGGAACCTTCTTTGTCTTGAAACAAGCCATTTTGATTTTTGGATAGGTTTAATTATGAGGGAGGTGTTCCTTACATGGAGCCAAAATCTATCTCTCCAACTTCACCCACTGCTCCAAGTTCTGCCCTCAGTCCAGAACTGGCACTCTGGATTGCCACATTACAGCAGCAACTGATTGGATTTGAAAATATGGTTATCAAATCAAATGTTTTATCTGGGGTCAACCCTCAGTTCTTTCAACTAATCCTTGTATGATTTGATCTTGAGACTCT
>JAQQSK010000320.1:0-23301 GCA_028658325.1 Potorous gilbertii
TGGTTTTGTTTTGTCATTTCTTGGTTTCTCAGAAAGTCATTAGCCTCCATCTGTTCCATTCTAATTTTGAAAGAACAATTTTCTTCAGTGACCTTTTGGACCTCCTTTTCCATTTGGCTCATTCTGCTTTTGAAAGCATTCTTCTCCTCATTGGCTTTTTGAACCTCTTTTGCCAATTGAGTTAAGCCTATTTTTCAAGGTGTTATTTTCTTCAGCATTTTTTTGGGTCTCCTTTAGCAAGGTTTTGCTAAAGGACCTGCTTTTCATGCTTTTGTTGCATCTCTCTCATTGCTCTTCCCAGTTTTTCCTCCACCTGTCTAACTTGATTTTCAAAATCCTTTTTGAATTCTTCCATGAGCTGAACCCATTGAATATTTATTTTGGTTATTTGGGATACAGAAGCTTTGACTTTTATGTCTTTTCCTGATGGTAAGCATTGTTCTTCCTCATCCAAAAGGATTGGAGGAGATATCTGTTCACCAAGAAAGTAACCTTCTGTGATCTAATTTTTTTTCCCTTTTTGGGGCATTTTCCCAACCAGTTACTTGATTTTTGGGTCCTTTGTCAAGAGTAGGGTATACTCTGGGAATCTGTGAGATCTCAGTTCCTCTAAGGTTGCACAATAAGGCGTGTACTGGTCTGGACGCAGAGAGGGAATTTTGTGCCCAGAATCTTAGCAGATACCTCTTCACAGTCACTTGGCCTCCAGTTCCACACAGTCAGTACTTGGGGCTGCTTTTTAGATAAGCTGGATGGGCAGGGCCACCATTCAGTTGGATACAAAGACCACCTCAGTGAAAGCCTCCACCAGGGCTGAGGTAAGACTCAGCTCTTCAATGCCCCCAGGACTTTTTATGCTCCAATGATGGAGCTTCCGTATGGATTGCTGTGCTGGCTCTGCTCTGTGGCAGCTGCCTGCTGCCCGAGCTATGGGAAGGTCCTTTTCCCTTCCTGTCCTGCTAATAAAATCCCGTCACTGACCTTTGGTGCCTGTGGGCCAAGCGATCTGAGGACCGGCTGCTGAAACTAGAAATTTTGCCCCTGAGGTGTCCTCCTCCCAGAGTCTCGTCTAGCTGCTCTGTTCAGCCAAGGCTGGGCTGGGCTCTTCGCTCAGCTCCCCATCCCATGCAACCAACGTTTCTGTGGGCCTTTCAGGTCACCTTGAGCTGGAAATCTCCTCCACTCTATTGTTCTCCATTTCTGCTGCTCCAAAATTTGTTGAGAGTCCCTCTCTACAGGTATTTTATGGGCTGTGGGGAGGACCCTGTGTAAGTGTGTTTTTCTAGTCTGTCATCTTGGCTCTGCCCCCCATTTAAAATTGTTAAGCAGCAAATTACATTTTACTAAAAAGTACCATAGACAATGAAATAATAGCAGTACTAAGAATATATGCACTAAAAACATAACATTTAAATTCTTAAAGGAAGTTAAATGAAGTACCAAAAGCAATAGTAAAATTATAATAATAGGGCACACCTTTCCCCTCTCAGAGCTAGATAAAATGAATCATAAAATAAATAAGAATGAAGTTAGGGAGACAGAATTTCAGATAAGTTAGGTATAATAGATTTCTGGAGAAAACTGAATGAGAATAGAAAGGAGTATACTTTTTATCTTAGCTGCAGATGGAACCTTCACAAAAACTGACCACGTATTAAGGCATAAAAACCTCAAAAACAAACTCAGGAAAACAGAAATATTAAATGCATCCTTTCAGATCACAGTGCAATAAAAATTTCATTAAAAAAGGGCCATGGAAGCAATTACAAATCAAGTGGAAACTAAATAATCTAATCCTAAAGAATGAATGGATCAAAGAACAAATCATAGAAACAATAACTTCATTAAAAATAATGACAAAGAGACAACATATCAAAATTTATGGGATGTAGCCATAGTAGTACTTATGGGAAAATTTATATCTCTAAGCGTTCCCATTGATAAAAAAGAGAAAGATCGGATCAATGAATTGGACATGAAAAAAAACAAAAGAAAACTAGAAAAACAAATTTAAAATCTCCAATTAAACATCAAAATGAAAATCATGAAAATCAAAGGAGACATAAATAAAAGTGAAAGTTTAAAAAATGAACTGATACATTAAACTTGGAGCTGATTTTTAAAAAAATAAACCATTAATTTGATTTTAAAAAACCTAAAGTACCAGTTATAAAAAATGAAAAGGGTGGATACACCACCAATGAAGATGAAATTGAAATAATTATTACAAGTTACTTTTCCTAATTATTTGTCAGTAAAATTAAAAATCTAGGTGAATTGTATATTTACAAAAATATAAATTGCCCAGATTAGCAGAAGAAGAAATAGAATATTTAAATAATCTTATCTTAGAAATAGAAATTAAGCCATAAATGAGCTTCCTAAGAAAAAATCCCCAGGATCAAATGGATTTAAAAGTGAATCCTGCCAGACACTTAAGAAACAATTCCAATATTACGTAAAATACATTTTTAAAAATAGCTAATGGAGTCTTGCCAAATTTCTTTCATGACACAAACACAGTTTTGAGACCTAAACCAGGGAGAGTAAAAAATTGAGAAACTAGAGGTTAATTTCCCTAATGAATACTGATGCAAAAATTTTAAAGAAAATACTAGCAAGGAGATTACAGCAATATATCACAAGGATCACACCTATGACCAGGTAAGGTTTATATCAGGAATGTAAGGCTGGTTCACTATTAGGAAAACTGTAAGTGTAACTGATTGCGTCAATAATATTAACAACAAAATCATGTGATTATGTAAATAGATATAGAAAAATCTTTTCATAAAATGTAACACATTCCTATTAAAAATACTAGAAAGCATGGGAATAAATGGAACCTTTCTTACAATGATAAGTCTCAAATCAAGAACAACCATTATCCATTCGGAAAATAAACTAGAAACCTTCCCACTAAGATCAGGGGGAAACAAAGATGTCCATCATTACCATCATCATTACTATGGTGTTAAAAACGCCATCGCTAGCATTTTATAGACAAGGAAACTGAATTTTAATGAAGGGCAGTAGAAAAATGGAAGAATATAAAGGAGAAAAAAATGACAAAGATGATCTTTCTATAATAGGTGCAAAATTAAGGGTTAAAATAAATGAGTTAGTTTTCTGTGTTGGCTGTATCAGTTAACAAAGTTAGGCGTATAAAAACTAAAGGAACACTTCTTATTCTTGACAAGGCACCATTATGAATTTCTCAATTATCCATGTTTATAGACTCAGATTTATCAGTGACTCCTGTCCTATTCAAGCTCTGATGTTCAGTCGCCTATTAAATGCTATCAATTCTTCTTTGGTATCTGCAGATACCAAAGAGAAATAAAACCTGTTCATCTCATCTACATGAATATTTCTTTAACAAGAATGAGGCTATAATTTGTTTTCATACTACTTATGAAAATATTATACAGTTAATTAATAAGTTATCCTACAAGGGAAAATTGTATTCTCCTTAAAGTAACATAGTTTTCAGATCTAATTTATAAATAAATGTTTATACTAATTATAGATTCATATTCATTAAGCTGACCTGGTAAGAACAACTGAAAAGCTTAATTTGAATGACTACATATACTGGAGGTAAAATAAAAATGTTTAAAAATGCTGTCTACTGCATATTTTGAGACTATTTCAAAGTAAACAATATTAAGCAAATTAAACAATACCAAAGAAAATGCCTAAGATATCCAAACATGAGTGTCTGGGTTTAAAGTCCTCAAGAGTATCTAATCTGTAAAAATTGTCCAAATTTCTTCACAAATACACACATCAAGTCCTGATCCGTTTTGTCAAGAGGATTCAGTACTGGAAAAACATTAAGAATTCTTACCCAGTCTTCATCCTATATCTACCTTCCCAAAAAAGAAAACAAATCAGTTTTTAAAAACAACTCTGCCTCAACTACAAAGATGACAAACTACAACTTAAAAAGATGACTCATCTATAAATATTGACTTTGTAAACCTGGGTGATGACTGATAATAAGTGTAGACAAAAAAAGAATGAAGACATTCTTTTTCTTCAGGATACATATTTAGAAATAAAATGTATTTGCTTCAGATTGCCCTCTCCATTATTTTCTATTTACCTTTAAAAGAAGGAAGGAATAAAAATTTGGAAAAGATTCTTTTGCAAGAATAAAAATATAAAGTTGTTTAATTATAATGAATAAGCTTGGTCATGCAGAAAATAAAGAAGGTAATTCTCCCTTTTGGCAGAGGTGGAATACCATAGTTATATTGTCTGTCAATAAGCACCTACTATGTTCCAGGCATTTTTTTCTAAGTCTTGAGAAAAAAAAGACAAAAGTAAAATAATTCCTGCCCTCTAAAAGCTTATAATCTAAACATTCTGTCAGACCTGACATGTTAGTTTTGCTGAACTGTTTTTGTATTTGTATCCCAGTGTTTAATATGTCTGGCACACAGAAAATATGTAATAAAGGCTTTTTCATTATTCATTGATTACACCGTTGCCCTATTTTTAGTTTGTAGTCCACTGTAAGGCTCTAGATCTTTTATTCAGACAAGGAAAATGGCCACAGTTTCCCCCATCTTGTACTTATTGAGTAGATTTCTTGAACTACAGTGTAAGACTTTACTTGTATCCCCATTAAATTATATCTTAGCTCTGGCGTAACTGCCAGATCATGGCTCTGTCTTCCTATCTTATAAGTTAGCTATATGTCTTGCATGTATGTCATGTGTAGCTAGGATAAGCATGCCATTTTTGTTTTTATAAAAGCCATTTATAAAAATGGTAAGCAGCACAGTGCCAAGCACAGCTCCCTGATACAATGAATAGAAGAATTTCTAATAAATTGTCAGAAAACTCTGATTAACAATAAATATTCTTTGCAAGTCCAGCCTTTTCAATCAGTTTCAGATCCACCCAATGCACTGCTGTTTAGATCCTATATCTCCTTTTTTTTAAGGACAGTATGAAAAACTTGTCAAGTCATTTGCTAAAATCTAGGTCCAATGCATCTATAGCATTCCTCTGGTCTAACACTCTAGTAGGGATAGGGACAGAACCTGGGATTTCATTGATATAAGGAACTTCCTGGTGAGCAAAAAGATTGGTACCTTTTCTGCAACTTGTAAAGAGCTGCCTAGTGGAATGAGAAGTTGAGTTGCTCAAAGTCATTCAGCCATATGTACCAGAGGCTCCATAACTGCCTCTATAGCAGCCTACTAGAAAGCCTATCAAAAATGGATAGATATAAAGTTAGTCTGTATAACCCATTCTTTTTTAAAAATTAATTTATTTTTAGTTTTCAACATTTGCTTCCATAAGATTTTGAGTTCCAAATTTCCTCCCCATCTCTCCCCTCTCTCATCCTGAGAGATCATGCATTCCAATTACCCTTTCCCCTAATCTGCCCTCCCTTCTATCACACCCCTCCCTTTTCTCATCCCCATCCCTTCTATTTTCTTGTAGGGCAGGATGGATTTCTATACCGCATTGCTTATATGTCACATAACCCCTTCTTGACATCATACTCCTTCTTTCTGATCACCTCTTTTTTCTAATGTCCCTTCAGCATCCTTTCAATAATATGTGTTAGAATGTGGACAGGAATTAGAGTTAAGCTCAGTGGTCTGTAATTTGTAGGTTCTATCATTTTCTCTGCAAGTACAATGCTGTATTTACCATTCACACTCTTCACTATCATTCTAACACTACCGATAACAATCACAACCTTGTTATCATGTGCATGTGAATCACTATTATTATATAATTCATTTATATAGTATTTTAAAGTTTGCAAAGAGATTTGCAAACACTATTGACCTTGGTCTCCACAACAACCCTATGAGATAGGTATTACTATTATTTCCTTTAGGCAGCTTGGTGGCACAATAGGTAAAGCCCTGGTTCTGGAATCAGTAAGACTTGAATTCAAGTTCAGTTTTAGACAGTTCATGACTATGTGATACTGGGTCAAATTACTTAACTTTCACCTGTCTCAGGCTCAACTGTAAAATGGGATAATAAGAACACCTACCTTCCAGGGTTACTGTGAAGATCAAATGAGATAATATTTGTAAAAGGCACAGTGTCTGGCACACATTAACTATTTAATGTGGATTTGGAATTCAACTTTTTCTCATTCCAAATGCAGCATCGAACCTACCATGCCACATTGCTTGTGCAGTCAGGAGTTAGTAGTAGTTAACCTGGTTTCACAAATTCTATTATTGCTTGGTTATATGTCCTAGGAAATCAGTGGCACTTTTTATGCAATCATCTGCTAGACAAATCATTGCTTCAGTATACCTAAGTGGAGAATCACCAAACATTCTACCCTTATCTTCATCTGACTTTTGTTGGATAATCTTTGAATATGAAGATCCATACCATCACCTTAGAGTACAAGTAGCTGACATGAGAAATGAAAGGGACAAGTCAAAGGCAAACTGGAAGCTGTAAACCTGAGCGACTAAAAGATATGGAATCCTTGGCAATAATAACTATTGATATAAATGAATAAATATAATAAATAAATATATAATAACCATTTATATAAATGGGTCACTAACTGATATTATCAATTCCCTGCACCTAACACACAAAGTTAACTTATTTACTTTATCTTTTAATCACAGGACCTATTACCAAAAAAACCTGTTCTTTTGTATTCTTTTCTACTTCTCTAAAGTCCTTTTCCAGACCTCAGTTTCCTCACTTATTTCAACTGCTATCTAGGAGCGACTAAGGACAAGAATCTAGAGAATTGCATTGCCCTCCCTCCCACCTCTCATTTTAGCCATCGTTACTAGTCATTATTCAGGGGAGCAAACTGTGGAAAAGTTATCCACCATCACTGTCACAACCAACATCACTTACCAACCTAATGCCACCAGTGTGGCAGGGAAGCTAATCTAGCTGAAGAACCAAACACCTGAGGGAAGAGATGGATGTATCAGGTGAGTTAAATCACTATCATCTCTACTCCCATCTCAATTCCTGGAAAAGATAGATCAGCATCCTGCTCAAGGGTCCCAGGAAGCGCTGCACTACCTCACTACCCTTGGTTACACATTGTTTGCTTCCTTTTCAGAGCACCTACCTCCCTCTTCTTTGAAAAGAACCCCAGATCTTTTGAGTACAGGTGCACTAAGAGGGAACTGACTAGTTCCTAAGAGTCTAATGAACAATGGAATTATCCTAAAGAAGACTTTTAATTATTTTTCTAATATCCATGGTGGTGTGGCAGCAAAACATTGGTAAAAGAGTGAGGTCACCTGGGTTCTAGTTTAGGCAAGTCAGTTAACTTTTCTATGAATGTTTCTGTAATATGAAGGGTGTGGACTACATTATCTCTAAGACCCTTCCCAGCGCAAATTCTCTAATTCACTAATTTTATATCTTAAAAAAAATCATGTTTCCATCATTACAAGGTGCGACCATAGAAAAAAATTAAAAAACAAATTCCTTCATGAGGGGTTTTTTTTGGTAACATGGTTCAAATTTTCTACGTTTTCTCTAAATTCAAGACAACTGCCAAATATATACACTAAAGATGCAGGGTTATGTACAGATAAATAGATTTAAAATGCCAAGTTCTAATATTTTTCCCATCTTGGTACTCTTGTCAAATCTAATCTCTCTCAAACATATTTGATATTCCAAATATTAGAGATATGGTACGTAGAAGTCTAAATTTAAGATGGTACATAATCTATACTCTGCAGCAAGGATTCTTAAACATGGATCTATAAACTTTTAAAAATATTTTGATAATTGTATTTCAATATCATTGGTTTTCTTTGTAATCCTATTTTATTTTATGCACTTAAAATAGTCTGTGAATGGGAATATAGGCTTCAGATTGCCAAGGGAGTACATGACACAAAAAAAAGGTTAAGAACTCCACATTTAGATAATATACTTTAAATTTTCTTTCTGTGGTCAGTTTTCAATATAGGGACCCTGTCAGACTTAATGTTTTACCCATAACTGAGGCAGCTTGGTAGGAAATTAAGTAAGAGCATATTTTCACTGTTTTTGTCATACTTGAGGAAATGAAAGGATTTGAATCTATCTAGCTTGGATAAATGTTTTCTTTATAAAAGTTGATCTACAATTACATTTAATGTGAAATATTATACAGAAAAATATCCCACATGTTTTTGTTGCTTGAGGAGACTCAATACTTTTTACTTACTATGGGTCCCCTGTGTTAACCTGAAAAATTTCCCCTTTGGGAAGCCTATTCCAGATGATGGCTTACTTAAGCAGTGAGCACTTCCAATTAATTTAGAATATGATTGCTTGTGGCTAGTGAGAATAGGCTGGTTCATTTTTGGAGCAGGGGTGCTATGATTTGTTTAACACTATAGGCATATGTAAAAACAAATCATTGTTTCTTCAGTTCTAACAACAATAGAAAAATTAACAATAACAAAGCCAGGTTAGGCTTCATGACAACACACTTCACAAGAAAGTCTAAGATACTTGTTAATTCTTCACAAAATATTGTAGGGACATTAGCAAATTTCCACAACATTTCTGCTGTAATATTCTAATATGGTAAGACATTTAAAAACCCCAAGTTGGGTACAAGCAGACTATTATGGTGAAGAAAAGAGCATGCATTATTGTTCCTTATCTACCTGATCCTAGATGTACATACATAATCCCAACCATGATGCACATCTAGTTCCTTGATTCACTGTATAGTAGATGCTCATTCTTGCCCATGATTTAGGAAAAATATAAACTGTTCTAAAGTAAAGCAATGAAAGTTCAAGAAAGAGTTTTTGCATCTTTTAAAAGTCTGTCGTCTCATAATGAGACTTTCTAACTTAGTTCCTATCTCTCTTTCCTTGCCCTCAAAGGGTACTCCTACATGTGAGCATACATACCAAACCTACGGCTCAACTGTCTGCAGTGCGGACCGCCCATGCCATTCTTTTCTAATTACGGTGTGTATTTCTTTAAGGAAACTCCTATATGTGATTATACAAATAAGTTAGGATTCACCACGATTCCTTTAAATATCCAAAAACCCTGGGGCACTTTAAGAAATGAGGAAGTTTACAAAAATTAGATCAGGAAAAACAAGTTCACATGCAACTTCTCGAGAATTTTTTGTAAATGTGCTGAGTGCAGATGTACTTTATTTCTTCATAGGTGGCTCTCATTTATTTGTTGGCCTGTCTTCAGGTGTATATATGGTGTGAATATAAAGCAATGATACTTATTTCCTCATCTGGTTTATGGAAATCAGTCTCATTACCTTGGAGTCACACCTGGTATTCTCTTGCTTGTTTCTCATAATGAAGCAGTGATTTCCTCACAAGATTCACTCTCCCCTCAAGACTAGAGCTGAGCACCAGCAAGAGGAACCTATGATGGCCACCCTAGAGGCAGCAATGGAGAAGAAACCTCAGGACCAAGGCCAGGAATCAGAAGCTGACTTAGGTAATAGAGCATATTTAGGGCTGAAATTCATAGACAAGTTAATTAAGACAGAGTCAGAGCTAATAAGCCAGAACAAGTGTGAAGTTTGGAAAAGGAGAATGTCTAATTTTGAACACCATAATAACCCAGCCAGGTAGGAATCTTGGATCATGAGATCACAGAATTTAGAACAGAAAATCATCTTCCTGACTACCTAGTCCAATCCCCTCATTTTAGGAAAGCTCAAGCTCAAGCAAATCACCCAAGATTAGATTAGCAATAATTAGCAGAGCTGATCACTTGAAGCCAAGTTTTGTGACCTCAAATCCGAATGCTCCTTCTATTACACCAGGGATTCTAAACCTTCTTTTAAATTTATAGACCTCTTTGGCAGTTCTGTGAAGTCTATGTACTCCTTATCAGAAATATGCATAAAAGGAATACAGAGGACTGCAAAGAAAACTAATTTATATTGAAATTAGTTATAAAAAGAAAAAGGTCCATAGATTCAGGTAAGAATGCTTGTACTAGTGTATAATGCCTCTTCATGGTCTTTTTTAGGAAGAAAGCAATTTTGTGGTTTCCTAGAAGCACAGGGTTTAGATGTTCAGTTATTCTGCTCCTGTTAGTCATGCCCAGTAACATGACCAAATCTGTCAGATCTTACAGTTGTTAAGCAATGACTGCAGTAAACTGACCAGTTCTCAAAGACGTTGATGGCTATATCACTGCTTCCAACTCTTACTCCAATCTCTGAGGTCTTCTAAATTGTTGAAGTTCCTTTCAACTGATATCACGGACAACAGGTCTCATGATATTGACCTTCCCACAAAAGATGGGAGTAAGGGTCATAAGATTTCAGTATTTTAAGAGACTCAAAGTATGTAGAAATATAGTATGAATCCTGGACATATGTCCATAGAAGACAAGAAGAAAACCAAATGATGAAAGATATATTATCTACTAAAGTAGATGCTTTGCATGAACTATGTTCATTGAATTATCTTGACTATTTGATTTCTGTCCTAAGGTCCCAGAAACTAGTATCAAGTCTAGAAGTTAACCTGTGTTTAGTTTCCTGGTACAGGAGGGAAGAGTGCAAAGAAAGAAAAAGAAGAGGTTGAGGTAGGTACAATTAATTTTAAATTTTGCAAGCTCATGAGTTTTGAAAGCATGAACGCTTTTTTTCAACCTACATTTTTCCAGTCTATCTTTTATTGAGAAGCTACTATATGCCTTGTACTATGCTATACCCTTTTTATCTCAAGAAGTGACTAAGTTATGAAACCTATCAATTAAAGAATCTGTCCCCTAATTTATGAAAGTCAAAACTGATACAGGTGAAATAATTAGAAAGTAAGTAGAATAAATAGACTAGTTTAAATTCCCTTTCTATGGCTTTAAGTGAGACTTAGAACAAATCACTTAACATCTTTGGACCTCATTTATAACATGATGGGGTTGAATTAAACAAGTTATATGGTCTCTTTCACCTCTCAATCTCATATTAAACAAATGACAGAGTACTAAGAAAAGGCACAATCCAAAGCCAATACTTTATACCCTTGCATGAATGGGATGGAAAGGGGAGAACACTCAGAAGTATACAATTCCACACAGAACAACAAAACCTATATTTTAACTAATGAATTCACATGTTGGGATTTATATGTCTCCCAGCAGCTAGCCCAGTGCTTTGAACAGAGTAAGCACTTAATAAAAGACTGAACAAATGAAGCTCAATCCAAATACCTGACTAAGAAAACTCAAGAGGAAAACAACTCAGAGGCACATATGTGATCCTAATCCAAGGTCTAATTCAAAGAGGCTAAACAGGTCAGAAAATGCCTTTTTTAAAAGAATTGACACCAAAATTTACAGGAAAAGAATTATTTTTTAATCCCTGGACAAGTTTATTGAACGGAAGCCCATTTCCCCCACTTCTTTTTTACACAGACTCATTTCTATGTCTAACCGGTGCCAAGAGTCAATTAGAATAGAAGAAAGATTTATTAATTTCATTCATCACTACATAAAACACTACATGTCTTACGTAAGCAGGATTTTGCTTCTAACTATTTTTAAGCAAATAAATTTAAAATAATTTACTAGAGTTTTAATATTTCATTGTTACTCTCGGCCTAAAAAATTATTTCCATTTTACAGTTTTCCAGATTTAATCTCTGAAGGCTAAGCCTGCATGCTGGTCAAGTTGGCTGGCCTTCCATGGATTGCTGCTGATTCTTTAGTTCTATACTGGCTAGTAAAATATTGATTTTTACAACACACATTGGAGGAGAAAAAAAAATCAATGTTCCCTAGACATAGCAGATTGACAACAAAATAACTGAGATCGATCTGACAACCTTGTAAGTAAAACCAGCAACTAAGACTATAGAGAAGGGGCTGAAAGGGCCACAGAGAAGATAGTCTATTGTTTTTTAAAGGAAGCAGCACAGAAAATGGCAAACAACATAGAGAGCCAGGGAAAAGCTCTATTTTTATATCAAGATGCTCCATAATAACACTGAATGTTTAGAGGCTACTTTCGTTATTCCAAATTTGTAGGATCATGACATCAAGTCCATTCTCATTTTTACAGATGAAAGGCAGTGAGAGATGAAGTGATTTTTCTGAAGTTTGAGCTTATAATTATTCTGATAAGTAGTTTAAACTTTTCTCTGGACCTCAGTTGTCTCATCCCATTAGATTTGTAAGTTTCTTCAAACAACCAAAAAACAACAATGCTATCACTGAGTATTACACTCCTTAACACTCTTCTCCCCTCCCTATCCCCCTCCCCCGCCATCCTTGTCTACTTCTCTGTTGAGTGTGATGTATTTCTACCCAAAACATATATGTATGTGTGTTTCTCTCTTTCACCTCTTCCTCCATATTTGTTCTTGTTCTCAAGCACTCCATTCATGAGAAATAGCAGGTTCCATTCCCTTCTTCCTCCTTTCTATACTACTAGTATTTCTATTTCTACTTTTACTCACTCTTCTCTTTTTCAGAACCCTCAAAAAAGAACCAATTTACCCTTCAGGACCTCTGTTTTTCTTAACTCCTTTAGTGCTCGTTTTTGAAGACGTTAAGGATCTAAAATTTTTTTTCCTAATAAGAATGTTAGCATTATATCATCACATATCTGTCAATTGTTTTAATAAATTTACCTATATTTGTTTCTCAAAGTTCCTCTTCAGCTTTAGCCTTTTCATCAGAAGTACTAGAAAGTCTACTTTCATTACAGATCTATTTTCCTCCTACCTGAAAGAGCTGCCTAAAAAGGCCAAGGTCTCCCATTGCATCCTGGTCCATCTCCAGGCCTCCTGATGAATATCTGATCACTGGACCCAGATGGTTCAGGAGGAGAAAGAGAGGCTGGGGACCTTGCACAGCCCTCATTCAAAACAAAGTCAAGTGCAAGTCATGTCATCACTTCTCTGATGTCATGGTCTTATTCGGCAATGAAGGACAAACACAATACAACAGCTACAACAAGTTTCTTGAGAGTAAGGGCTATGTTTTGCCTTTTTTGTATCCTGAACATTTAGCAAAGTGCCTGGCATGTAACAGGTACTTATAAAATGTTTACTGATTGACTGACCTGTTGATTAGGGAAGAAAAACATCACTGCTCTAGTGATCACGGGGTGCAGGAGAGGCTCAAGTGAAAAAAGTCATGATTAAACACACGGCGTTTCAGACGCTGACAAAATATACTGATAGTGTCAAAATATGATTCAGGAGGGAGAAGAACTCCAGCTGGGAGTAGGTGAGAAGCAGAAAGATGGCATAGAAAGCAAAGAGTAAGGACTGAGTCAGTGGGACACAGAGAGATCTTGGACTTGGAAGTTTCAGGGCATGGGTTTGAATGTCACTTGTGCCACTAGCTTGACTTATCTGACATTGAGTTTCTCCATCGGCAAAATTAGGAATTTGACCTAGATGGTCTCTAATACTCTTTCAGCTCTAAATCTGAGTCAGATAGGTGAACAGACAGTCCAACAATATGAAGCCAAGGAAGAAGGGGTTTGAGGAGATGATTCTGAAAATAGCACCAAAACTGTGCTATTTTCTTCATATTTTTATACACTAGGCTACTTAAAGTAGGGATAAATGCATGACACAGGGAAAAAGTGTGCTCAACTTGGAGTGTCAATACCCAAGTTCAAATTCTGGGTGCTGGTGAATGCTAGTAGTTGGATGACTTTGAACAAGTCACTTAAGCAGGAAGATCCACTCCTCCAACTGATTGATTAACAGTTAAAGGATTTGAAGAGGTTGTTCTTAAAGGAAGAAATTCAAGCTATCAACAAGAACATAAAAAAAACCAAACATTCCAAGGTTCTATCTCAAACATATCAGATTGGCAAAGCTGACCAAAAAGGCAAATGTCAAATGTTGAAGGGGTTGCAGGAAATCAGACACACTGATTCAAGGTTGATGGAAATACGAATAGGGTGGGCCATTCTGGAAAGCAGTTTGGAACAGTGCCCTAAACACTGCTATACTGTGCATACATATCTTCTGATCCAAGTATACTATTACTAGGCTGCTACTGAAATCAAAGAAAGAGGAGATAGAGTCATATACAAAAATGTTCATAGTAGTAAGTGATGGCAAAGAACTGGAAACTAAAGAGGTACCCCTCAACTGGGGAATGGCTGAAAAGATAATAGTACATAAATGGAATGGAACACTATTGTGCCATAAGGAATGATAAAAGGGACAGTTTTGGAGAAACCTATATGACTTGCATAAATTAATGCAATGAAGTAAGCAGAACCAGGAGAATAATTTACATTTTAACATTTTAAAAAGGAACTTTGAAAAAATTAAAAACTCTGATCAATGTAATGATCTTCCATAATTCCAGAGGACTGATGATAAAGAATGATTCCTACTTCCTGAAAGACAAAAGTGATTAACTATGTAATGAAGCAAATTTTTAGACATGATTAATATGGGAATTTGCTTAACTGTGTATATTTCAAGGGTTTGTTTTTGTTTTTTGCAGCAGGTGAGTAGAAAGGAGAAAATAGATTGTTAATTTAAAAGATTTGAAAATCCACTAAATCCTTCTGTTTTCTCACATATAAAATGAGGGGGTTGAACCAGATGACCTCTAAGCTCTCCTCCAGATCTAGATCATGGATTCCAAAGAACTTCTTAAACATCTACATATACCATTTACCTTTTACTTTATGTTAAAGAAATATTCGCTTTTGTGACAGCAAAAACTGCTGGGTTTTAAATATTTTTAAGCAATTCTGATATACATTTTTATAGAACTTGGTGATATAAAGATCACTTTTAGTGACAACTATGATGCCAAAAGCTCATGTCTCTACAGCACTTTTGCACTAAAGCACTTTCCTCAATACCCCACTGTGAAGTAGGGAATGAAAGTGTTATCCTCATTTTTGAGATGTGGAAACAAAACAGATTCTGGAACCAGAGTTTTCTGTGTGTAAGTCCACTGGTCTTCCCACCGTACCAGATGGTCTCTGAATAAATATGGATTAAAGTCATCCAAAACAAGCAGACCTTAATACAGCAAAGTGCCAAGCTGCATGGTAACAGGGTCCTCAGCAGGACCATACCCTGTTATCAAAGGAAGAAAGCTTTGAGGTTCGTTACACAATTTAAGAACATACTTATACAGCAAACCTGAGGGACCCATTGCCATCTGGTCTATCAACTACTAGGTCCATTAGACCTTGCTTCCTTTTCCTTTTTAATCTTGATTTTCAATGTGACCATAAAAAAAATACCAGGGCAATGGGAAGGAAATTAAAATGCCAAAGACAGGTTTAACCTTAGCTCTTAAATTCAAGCTGAATCCATTAGGGACCTGTCGCACAGTAGGTGACTGCAAAGCTGCACATGTGCTAGATGGCTAAGATGAGTTGGAAAAGTATAGTTTTCATTTTAAATTTCCTCACTCAGCATATAAAACTGACTCATAGATACAGAAATCATGGAAGTAAAGGGTGGAAACAGGAGAGAAACATCTGTTAATATAAATTTGTAACCTACAAACTGAAGTCAAGTTCACCTCCTCCTAAACAGAGATGGGTGGAGGGGATACAAGGGAGGAAGAAGGTACAGATGCAGACTCTCTAAGGAGGGATCTAATCAAATTACCTTAAACATTTTATTCCAACATTGCTAGACTATCTGAACACCAGCAAAAAAAAAAACAAAACAGAGGCTCAAAAGCATATTACATATCAGGATATGCATATTATAGCTAGAAGACCAGGTAAAGGTCATCAGACCCTCTCATTTGACAGATAAAAAAACTGAGGCCCACAACCTATGAGCTGCTATTTATTACACATGGTGTCTCTAAGTCATTATTCAACATCCTTCTGAGATATTTTAAATTTGCTAAAATACAAAAGTCCAAAATCTTTATGGCATTCTCCCCCTATCCCCAGACCCATGATATCATCCATGAAGGTAAGCTCTATTGTGGAAAATCCTTTCACAGAGGCAGAATAGCAACATATCTACAATGTATAGTTTTAGTTGTATGGGAGCATGGAGAAAGTAATGGTAACACAGATGATCTAAGTTCCCTAACTTCAAGGTCAGCTCTCTTTTCACTGTGCCTAGGAACTTCTTAAATGCCATACCATAATGAAAAAAAAATTGCATGGTTCTTCTTTTCCAGCTAAATTACCATTTTGTGATCTCCTGCCTCTGCACATTTGATCAGGCTATCCCATAGGCTGGAGATGCACTCCTTCATCTCAACCTGTTGAAATCCTTCTCTTCTTAAGAAAGTCAGCTTATGTGACCATCTATTCATGATCCCTCTACCAGAAAACATTTTTTCAAGAGTCAAATTTCCTTTGAACCCCTTGAAAGTCTCACTTCCATTAAGCATGTGTTCTGTGGCTACCAGCATATAGGAATGTAAACAGATTAATTTTATTGAGTCTCATGCTTCTTTTGAGTCTTTTGTTTGAATGTCAGGGTTTTTTTTTTTATTCAGCTCTCGGCTTTTCATCAGGAATTCTTGAAAGTCTTCTATTTCATTAAATGTCTACTTTTCCCCCCCGAATGATTATACTCATTTTGTATGTTAGGTTAATGCTGTTTGTAATCCTAGCTCCTTTGTATTCTGGAATATTGTATTCTAAGTCTTCTACCCCTTTAACATGGAAGCTTTTAAATCTTGTGTGATCTTGACTACAGTCTTGACTACCTGAATTGGGTTTTTTTTTGATTGCTTGCAATATTTTCTCCTTGACTTGGGAGTTCTGGAATTTTTCCATTTGATTTATTCTGCTTTTTAATGAAGGCAGCCTTCAAGCCAGTAAAATCCTAACTCTTTGAAACAATGAAGTAAGCTAAATTTTGTGATACAAAGTAACGTTTTCTAGGGAAAAACAATCAGAATAGTCAGGAAATGTTTCATTTAAGAGGTGGGCCTTACCATAATACTCAGAAGACAGGTAGGATTTGAATAAGCAGAAAGGAAATAAGGAAAAAGAATTTAGAGAATCTCAGAGGTAATAATCTATACCCAACACTACATTCATATGTGAATGGTAAGCTTCAGTTTAGGCTAAGTACAAACTGGGTATGAACACTGACTATAAATAGTTTTCTAAAGGAATAAAGAATCTGATGAAGAAAACATAAATTACTGGAGCCTGAAGAAAGAAAGCTGTGGGAGAACAGGTGAAGATATCCATGTAGCGGTAAGAGGGAGCAAGAGAGATTTATTTTTCTATGCTTCCTCTGTCTAAATTAATATGAATTTGTACCATTCGGTATGCTCCTGGACTATGTCCCAATATCATTACATGTATACCTGTCAATATCCTCTGACTGACTGTAGTATGCTGCATAAGGGAATAACTATGGCTTGAAATATTTTTACCCTAGAACACCAAACACAATGCCCTGTTAGTAGAGGCTCAGTAAATATTTTTTAATGAATGCCAGATCGATTTATACAGCATCTCTCACAGATATCCCTTTCTTTCTGCTCATGATGGCTGGTCTGGGCCCTTCCTCAAAACTGAAATTGCAAAACAAAAAGAACTTGATAATGGGAGAAAAGGACCTGATAGTCTGTATCAGAGGTGGAGAACACTTTAATAAAAGGATCTGTTCTGTGAAACTTGGACTGTCAAACAACTGCATGTTGAGGACTTAGAGGGTCAATGTGGCCTTGAGACCACAGGTTCCCTACCCCTTGTCTGTGTCAAAAAGATAACCTTGCTATTCAGAGTGGCCTAAACTTGGAAAGCACCTTTCTAAATAACCCCGTGAGGTAGGTAGTTCCTTCTTTTGCCACTGAGGAAACTAAAGCTCTAAAAAAGGAAACCCCTTGCCCATGATCACAGAACTGGTGTGATTCAAATATTGGTCTCATGACTCCAGGTCTAGTGTTCTCCCTTCTATATCATGAATCTTCTCTGGTACCAACACCAGGTTTCTAAGTCACACAATATAATTCATATGATCATAGCAAAGCACAAAGGAAAGAAACTTCAAGTCAAAGGATTTGAGTTCAAATTCTGGCTTTGCCACATACTGCCTGGATAAACCTGCGCACTTTATTTAAGCTTTCTGGGCCTCAGAGCCCTCATCTGTACATTGAAGCAATTAAGCTGATGTTCCATGTCCCTTCTAGATTTAAATCTAGGATTCTAAATGTCTGTACAGGGAAGAAAATATTAGAAATGGAGATTGTCGACTGTGAATATATTTGCTTACTAGGAACTCCATTTACCATATTGTAAAGTGGATTGTATACAAATACCATTTTATCCCACTCTACCATGTTGCCTCTATTCAGATTATCACTTCTATCGCCTTTCCACCATTAGTAGCCTGGATTCTGTCTCCAGGCTCCCTAGCTCTGATAGTTCAGCTTTTTGTTCATCTTGCCAGGGGCCAGCTCTCCATGTAACTTCACTCCCAAACTGTCTTCAGCTCCTCTTTTTGTGTTGTCTTCTCCCATTAAAATGTGAGCTCTGAGGGCAAAGACTTGCTTGCTTTCTTGTGTGTTTATCCTTAACACTTAGAATAGCACGTATAAATTTTACCTCTATAAAACACTATGACAGACTAATTTTTTATGCAAGATTATGTCACAAGGCTTTAAGTTACACTTAATTTAACTGAAGTTAAATAAAAATTCTAGTAAAACTAAGTGGCAAACCTTACATGTAGGTTACTATATTGATAAAGATATGAATTAAACCTGCAATTTCCTTGAGATACGGCTATCCAGGGTGAGAAACGCCTTCTACCAATGTAATTTAGCATCCTCTTTATAATTTTAGAGAGTTGCCTCAAGCACTGAGATGAAGGTCACATAGCCTCTAGTGTCAGATGGTTTAGTAGAAAGTATGCTAGATTCAGAGTCAGAAAGACATGAATTCAATTCCAACCTCTCATACTTTCCAGTTGTGTAACCCTAGGCAAGTTATTTAACCACTGTCTTTTTCAGTTTCCTATACTTTAAAATGGGGATAGTCACGGCACTTACTTCCCAGCATTGCTGTGAGGACCAAATTAAGGAATAGTTGTAAAGTGCTTTGTAAGTCTTGTGCTATATTACACATTATATTATACATTATCATCTTCCTGGCTTCAAGGAAGCCTATATCAATTAGGTTATGATGTCTCACACGCTAATAAGCTAAATTAAACAAAGCAAAATTTAATTTTGATAACTTGATTCACAAGGCTTGTGCTTCCCAAAAAGTATATCTGGTTCTTTTATTTTTCCTCATTAACTTGCCTTTCCTGGAGTTCTTCAGCTCGTTTGTTAATTCGCAGATCAACTTTGACGTTTGTTTTTGTTTTGGGGTTTTTTTAAGAAGCCTCTTATATTTCAAACTTTAAGACATTTTCCCAGTTTTCTGCATAACAAACACATCATCCGGGCTCACTCTGTTGCTTCAGATAGGAACTGGAGGGAGACTTTTTCTCGATATAGAAATATTCATGGATTTTCTAAGCATCAGTGTAATAATGCTCACAACATATTATGTATGTACACAAAGGAATTTGTACTTAGAACAAATTTACACAATTAGTCTGCTTTCCAGCAGGTCTCTAGCTAAGCACATTGTTCTTAGTGCTGCAATGGCAAGCTCAGCCTCCTTTTATAGCCAGGGACCCTAGAGTAGAGCGCTTAATCAAGGCTCCAAAGAGGCCTAAGGCCAGCCTAAGTCTAAGGAGCTGCCACCCATTCGTTCTGTTAGCACTCGAACATTTTTCTCTGTAGTTTCTCTAACAAGAACTCAAGGGTCCCCTGCTGAGGATCATGACAAGTATTCATACTGTAACTCTTGAGATGTTAGGAATGTATCTCTGTACCTACCAAATGAAATGTTTTGATGATAAAAACCGGTAAAGGCATGCTGGATTGATAATCAAATATACCATGTTTTGTAAATCTTTTCCTAATAGTAACAACGGTGGGCATTTATGCAGGATATCTCAATGAGTCTTGGTTCAATTTTGAGTTATGAAAGCTTAAAACTACACTAAGATTTTGGGGATACCCCAAATAAAATTTTAAAATATGTGAGGAGCTCTATGAATATTATGTCACTTGAGCATAACAACTACACTCTAAGTCCTAAAAGTGGTATTATTTTAAATTTAAGGATGAGGATAGATAGGGCCAGCTAAACTAAGCAGAAGGGGCAGCCCTTGCTTAACACAAAGATGATGAAAGGCTGGCCTACTAGAAAATATCACACACACACACACACACACCCCAAAGAGGGTCCAGAGAAGACAACTCTTACAAATGATTTCACTCCATCTTCCCAGTCTGTGAAAAGTCTTATTTTCCAGGCTGGTCTACATAAGTCTCCTTTCCTAGAGAGAGGTGCAACATTTCTTGACAAATGTTTGCAGTCATTGGCCTCTGGAAGGTCTCCTAACACTCTGGAGGTGAAAAGTATCCTCATTCCTTTTGTAAGTAAGAGACAGCTGAGCAGAAAATCCACTTCTAATGAGCTATTCAATTCATTCTAACATATCTGAAATTAATGGCTGCACAAAAATATCTAACCACATGGAATATAAGTATCACATTCAAGTAGAAGAAGCTGACACAGTACTTTTTTCATTAAGAGATTATGAGTTTTAAGAAAAAGACAACATAGGGAATGATGGGTTGACTGCTTTCCTTTTAAATTATATCCTAATACAGACAATACAACATTATATTGCACTCCACAGAAGGGCCATGGCTTTCTTCATCATCTTCAGTGAAGGTAAGTGCCACCTTCAGTCTCCTAGGAGTCTTCAACTGCATAGACTATATCTCTTATTAAAATGCTGGCCTGATGAAATTCAATCTATTATTGTTCTATGGGGGAAACCTTACCCCTCTGTACTGCTAAGCTATGTGCATTATTGCTTTCAAGACTCATATGAAAACTCATCTCCTACAGCCTTGCATGATCAACTTATGCTACTCAAACTACTCCTTTAATCTGTGTCCTTACAGCATCTAAATTTTCCACTTATGATGTTACTTGATAGTTCACAGGATCATATAATTCTATTGCAAGAAGGAATCTTTCAGATCGTTTAATCCAGAGATTCCTAACATTTGTGTGTCTGTTATGGATACCTCCAGCAGTCTAGTGAAAGCTACAGAATAATTTTATTTTCAGAATAATGCTTTAAAATGCATAAAATAAAACAGAGGATTTGTGCCCTACTAATTACCCTAAACTTCTCTGCTGGGATGGTTTTACTGGGGTGTGACCACGGCACATGCCACACATTCTTGGAACCATAAGTAAGAGCTAGGAGATCAGCTGGACACCAAAGGTGGATAAGCAGTTCAGAACAAGGTTCTGAAAGCCCTCACACCAGAGGTGCTAGTCCTAAGGCAATAACCTTAAGTGTATCTACAATCTTTAAACTATGGAATGATGACAGGGAGAATGACCTGAGAAAGTGAAAACTGAATAAAGCACTGCATTATTCTGGCACTAAATCAAATATGTATGAATAAGTTCTGTTTCTCCTTCTTCCTGTATTCTTGCTGATCATGGAAAAAGGGATTAAGAGTAGGAAAAGAGCTATAGATCCTGACTTACCTCACGGGAATACTATAAACAAGTATTTGGTCACAGGTTTGGTAATTCTGACTATGCTGCTGGTTCCATAAATGCTTGGTAATAATACTTCACTTTTATACAATACATTGCATTAAAGACTTCAAAATGTCAGAATCAAATTATCTAACTTAATTTTACCCAGGTCTACACAGAGGTACTGAATTATCCTTGGGTATATTGAGTAGAAGATTCCTAATGGCAAACAAAGTTGCATTACAGCTGAGGTGTCAAACTCACTTCTGCAAAACTCCTCAAAACATAATACAAGAAGGATAATAGGAGAGGAGCCAAGATGGCAGAGTAGAAAGATACACATATGCTAATTCTAACCCACAGCCCATAAAACACCTCTAAAGAAGAACTCCCAACAAATTCTGGAGCAGGAGAAGCCACACACCAACGGAATGGAGGAGATTTCTGTTCCAGAGAGACCTGAAAAACTGACACGAAAGGTCCGTTGCACACCAGACCTGGAGCAGAGTCCAGGCCTGCCTTGGCCACAGCACCAAGAAGAGCAGATCCGAGCAGGCTTGAGGGGCAGAATCTCCAGCAGAAGCGCAGGTCCCTCCACCCACAGGCACCAAAGGTCAGTGAGAGGGTCTTTTCTGCTTGCTGAGAGGCGAGCGGGGCGTCCCCATAACTCAGGCCCTCTCAGGAGGCAGCAGTGGATAGGGACTCTGAAAGCAGGCAAGGAGCTCAGATCCATTGTTGAAGGTCTCCACATAAACCCCTTGAGGGAACTGAGCCCCGGCCCTGCCCTGATCTGAGCACCTGAATTTAATCTTACACTGACTAGCAGCCCAGCCCCTGCTGAAAGCCCTGAGGCTGGGAAGCAGCATTTGAATCTCAGACCTCAAGCACTGGCTAGACAGAACTGGAGGTGAGGTGGGTGTGGAGAGGAAACTCAGAAGTCAAATAACTGGCTAGGAAAATGCCCAGAAAAGGGAAAAAAAATAAGACGATAGAAGGTTACTTTCTTGGTGAACAGATATCTCCTCCTATCCTTTTGGATGAGGAAGAACAATGCTTACCATCAGGGAAAGACATAAAAGTCAAGGCTTCTGTATCCCAAACATCCAAAATAAATATTCAGTAGTCTCAGGACATGGAAGAGCTCAAAAAGGATTTTGAAAATCAAGTTAGAGAGATGGAGGAAAGACTGGGAAGAGAAATGAGATGCAAGAAAAGCATGAAAAGAAGTCAACACCTTGCTAAAGGAGACCCAAAAAAATGCTGAAGAAAATAACAGCTTGAAAAATAGGCTTAACTCAATTGGCAAAAGAGGTTCAAAAAGGCAATGAGGAGAAGAACACTTTAAAAAGCAGAATTAGCCAAATGGAAAAGGAGGTTCAAAAGCTCACTGAAGAAAATTGTTCTCTCAAAATTAGAATGGACCAAACGGAGGCTAATGACTTTCTGAGAAACCAAGAAATCACAAAACAAAAACAAAAGAATGAAAAAATGGAACATAATGTGAAACATCTCATTGGAAAAACAACTGACCTGGAAATTAGATCCTGGAGAGACAATTTAAAAATGATGGGACTACCTGAAAGCCATGATCAAAAAAAGGGCTTAGACGTTATCCTTCATGAAATTATCAAGGAAAACTGCCCTGATATTCTAGAACCAGAGGGCAAAATAAGTCTTCAAGGAATCCACCAATCACCACCTGAAAGAGATCCAAAAAGAGAAACTCCTAGGAACATTGTGGCCAAATTCCAGAGTTCCCAGGTCAAGGAGAAAAT
>JAQQSK010000321.1:0-23225 GCA_028658325.1 Potorous gilbertii
ACAAATGGGGAGAAAATTTTGGAACCCCAAATCTTGTGAAAATGAATGTAAAAAGTTAAATAAATAAATTTATAAAAAAAAAAAAGAAAAATAAAATTCTATTCATCTCCTTCACTTCTTTCTTGTTTTTTTCACAGTTATGTACCTTTTTTTTTTTTTAACTATTTGGCCAATTCTGATTCTTAAGGAGTTATTTTCTTAAGTATTTTTATACCACTTTTACCAAGAGATGGCTCTGCCTTAAGTCAGTCCTTGTATCGACTTCTACCAATTTTCTTCATAATTTTCTTGCATTGCTCTCATTTCTCTTCCCAATTTTTCCTCTACCACTCTTATTTGATTTTTAAAATAAATTTTTTATGTTTTTTAAAATCTGTCTATTTTAGCTCTTCCAGGAATTTTGGACATGTATCCAATCTGCATTTTTTTCTTTGAAACTTTGCTTATAGATATTTTCAAGTCATGGTCTTCTTATAAATTTGTGTCTTGACCTTCCATGTCGCCATAGTAGCATTTTATAGTCAGAATCTTTTTAAGTTTTTTTGTTGATTTTTTCCAGCCTATTTCTTGGCTTTGGACTTAATATTAGATTTAGGTTCTGCTCACCTCTGGAGGTGGGGGATTATCTGTCCTGATCTTCTGTCTTTTATAGCCTTCTGCTGCTTTCACAGTTCCCTAGGGGCCTCTAAATTTAGGTGGTTCCAATGTGGTATGGGAGACGTCAGGGAGACGTCTATTCACTGCCTTCCTTGTCTGCACTCTTGTCATTATCCAGGAAGGGTCCCTACTCCCTTGTAATTGCTACTGCTCATCTCTGCCCTGGGATTCTGACCTGCAACTGGTTAATGGGCTACACATCTGCCAAATAGCATCCAGTTCTAATACAGGGTCCCCTGGAATCTTTTTCTAAATGCATATTCCCCTTACTGTCCCCAGTTTCCAGGCTGCTCCCAGGTGTCCTTCTACCACAGCCCACGGCAAGTGCCACCCTCCACTACACTGTGCTCCAGTCAGCCCTATTTCAGTATCCATATACCTATCTATCTGTCTTCCTAAGCTGCCCTCTGCTGGAAAAATAACTCATTGTTACTTTTTGTTGGCTTTTCCACTCAGAATTCAGTTTGGCTCATTTTTAAAGTTATTGTAGAGGGGGTATATTAGAAAAGCTCAGCTAAAATGCTGGCTTTCTCTTCCCCTCTTGGCTCCACCTCTATCTTTTAGTCATATTTTTAGCCTCATTTCTCTTCTCAGGATTTTGTTCAGGCCAGTTCTTTCTGGGAATCTTGGAGAGATCAATCAGATAAGACTTGTTTGGTTCAGTCCCCGTTGTAATATGGATAACACTGCCTTTGTATTTGCCACTACTCATTTAGAGAGGGTGAATAGATATTACAGTCCTCTGTCCTAATTCCTGACTTCTGTCTCAGTCACCTGGTGGTCCTCTAAAGTTCAGGACTCAGATGTCTCTATCTCCTTTTCTTTGCACAGTACTCAAGTGGGAGTTGATTTTGTCCTCCAGTGCAGCTTTAAGTAACCTAACTAACCAGCTGTAGAGGTTGGATATCTCATTGCTCCCAATATGCCTACACAGCTTTCAATACACTGATATCCAAGTGCTGAGTTGTTTTGTCTTCTCTGAAAAGTACACTTCTGGGCTCTCGTCCTATACCAAGACCTACCTGGGGGTAGTTTTGTCTCCTGCTGTTAATTATGACAGCTCAGGACTGGGATCTGGCTTCAAGCATCTGATTGTTGGAACTTGGACAAGTTTGTTATGGCCCTGTTTGAATTATATCTGTTTCAGGGCCATGTAGAAGTTTGAGCCAGCTCCCCTTTTTTCCTGGATCAGAAGCTTAAAGGAGGTAGCTTTAGGAGTTTTGGTTTCCTCAGTATGACCTTTTCCCTGCCTTATCTCCTTTCAGTTTTTGGTTTTTTAACTCACTTTTACCAGCTTCTGGTAGGGGCAGCTAGGTGGTGCAGTGGATAGAGCACCAGTGCAGGAGTCAGGAGGACCTGAGTTCAAATATTACCTTAGACACTTGACACTCACTAGCTGTGTGACCTTGGACAAGTCACTTAACCCCAATTGCCTCATCCTGGGTCATCTCCAGTCATCCTGATGGATATCTGGTCACTGGATTCAGTTGGCTCTGGAGGAGAAGTGAAGCTGGTGACCTGCACAACCCTCCCTTACTCAAAACAAAGTCAAGTGCAAGTCATGTCATCATTTGTCTGATGATATGGTCTTCTTCAGCAGCGCAGGATGAACATACACCAACTTCTGGTTGTCCTTTGGTGTGAATCTAGATCAGATGGAAAAGCTTACTTATATTGGTTTTCTACCTCATTGGTCTTTCTGGGGCCATTTTCAGCATTTCCTAGATTTCATGTGGGAGAGTTTGACTTCTCTATACTTCTCTATAATGCTATCTTAACCAGAACTTAAATTCTTTCTTAACTTGGATATCTTTTAGCAACTTGCCAAGCACCCATAGGTAATTGCCTTGTGAATTTCATTCCAATACAATTCATAAAAGGATCTTCAACACAAACTACCTACATATTTGCCCAGTAAATATATACCTATGAATTCTTACCTTATTTAAAAAGTTTAATTTGATACTGTAAAATCTAAGTATCATTGTAGACTGAAGGATTCATGGAGGTCATGAAATTTGAACTAGGCAATGAACATATTTGAATATTGCTTTTCAATGACCACAACACAGGGACCAGGCCTATGTAACAACTATCCTTGTGTTCAGCATTACATGCAATTAGATATTTAATAGTATTTTCCACTGCTGATTGATTATATTGATTTTTGTGTTAGAGTTGGCAACAAGAGAAAACCATAATATAATCGAAGCTCTGCAAGGCAAAGTGAGAGAAAAACTGAAAAATGCAAAGGTAATTTATTTTTATATTTTAACTTCTTAAATGAAACACAAAACAGTCAGTTTTTTTTTTTGAGATCCCAGGTCCTTTAGTACTAGTGAAGTCCAGACCTTTCTCCTGCCTTTTCCCTTTCACTAACAATAGGTCCTTGCCCCAAGCTCCACTTAATGACTAGCTTACAGTGATTATCACTAGTAACAATTTTTGTTGATTTAGTCATTTTTTCTTTTGTTCATTAAAAGGGCCATTCCCTGACTACTTCTTAAAGAGGCCTATTCACTCAATGGACTTTACCTCCCTCTAAGTGAGTACCTAAAAAGGCCAAGGTTTCCCATTGCATTCTGGGCCATCTCCAGTCATCCTGATGAATATCTGGTCACTGGATTCAGATGGTTCTGGAGGAGAAAGTGAGGCTGGTGACCTTGCACAGCCCTCCCTCACTCAAAACAAAGTCAAGTGCAAGTCATGTCATCATTTATCTGATGTCATGGTCTTCTTTGAAAACAAAGGATGAACATAGATTATATTGTAACTTCCTCAAGAAGGTCTGTGTCCCTTCTGTTGTAGTAACAGCACAGTTCTTTGAACATATAAATTCAATTCAGTGAGTATTCCTTAGGCATCCAGTTTATATCAGGGACTGTATTAGGCATTAGAGATACAAAAGAAAAATAAAGAGTCTTTGCCCCTAAGGATTCTATGTTCTCTTGAGGTAAGAAATACACTATGTAGATGAATAAGTAAGTACAAAGATAGTTTGAAGATGTAGAGAACAGCAATTGGAGAAATAAGGGGAAGTTTCATTGAGGAGATGGCAGTAGAGATAAGCCTTGAAGGAAAGTAGGAATTTTGTTAGGTAGAAATGAAGAAAGAATTAATTCTAGAAATGGGAGATGGTTTTGTGAATGTAAAAAGGAGAACTGATTTAGGAATTCCTAGAAGCAATGGGGTGCTCCTCAAGATTTTGAAGCAGGACAGAGGCATGGTCAGATAAAGCCTTAGGAAGGTTATTTTAGCAGCTGTATGGAGGATGGATTCAAGAAGGAAGAGACTGGAAACCAGGAGACCAGCTACCAGGCAATTTCAGTAGTAGGCTAGAAGTGATATAGACATGAACTAGGATGGTGTCCACATAGAGATAAATGATAAGATGGATGTAAAAATGTTGTGAAGGTGGTCAGCAATACTTGGAAATTGACTGGGTGGTTAAAGGCTGCTGAGGAGAGGGCAGAGTCAGGATGGTTCCAAGATTACAAATCTGAGTTACTAGACAGATAATGGTACCTCAACAGAAAAAGGGCAACTTTAAGGAAGGGACAGATTTAGGGGAGAGAAATAATGAGTTCTATTTTGAACATGCTGAGTTTGAGATGCTAAGAAGACCACTAGGTGGAAATAACCAACAATAATAACTAATATTTCAATAGTGCTACTAGTTCAATGTGCAAGCATTGTGCTAAACACTTTACAACTATTATCTCATTTGATCCTTATAATGACTTTGTGAAGTAGGTAGGTGCTTTATTATCCCCATTTTACAGTTGAGGAAACAAAGGCAGACAGAGATTAAGTGACTTGCCAGGGTCATCCAGGTAATAAGTGTCTGGAAAGATTTGAATTTAATTTTTCCTGACTCTAGGCTCAGTGCTGTATCCATTGCCACAATACTTCAAGGACCAAATAATACCATGGAGATATCTATAGATGTAGACACACACACACACACACACACACACACACACACACACATACATATGTATATATCATTTAAATTCCAAAGAAACCAAAATGCTTTCACATATTATTATGTGATTTCAGTGGAAATGTGATGGGAAAGAACAGAGAAATCCAGTGAACTTAAGTGACATGTACACAGGCACAAGTCTTATTAAGCTGTGGTAAAATACTATATCAAATCTTTCATTTTTACATTTTTTGTAGGAAAAGTTAATGAACACAAATCTATTATATGAAGATCAATATCTTAATATCATTTATGTTATCTTTCAGATTGTTCAAGTTGAAAGGTCTTCAACAAAGGAACCTGTTGATATTAAGATACAGCAGGTGACTAAGGTAAAATTTTTTTATAAATATAAACAACTAAGTTATTAACATAAAATAAACTATTTTGGCTATATGAACTATCTGTCATTCTTTGATACTTGGTGAACAAGATTTTGCTTGAAATTAAATAATTGATGTGTTTCCAAAATATTACTAAACAGTAATATGCTCATTTTGATGGTTTTATGTGAAAAGAGTGACAAATGATTTTTAAATATTTAAATTACACTTAAGAGATTCATGATGGCATTGATATTAGAACTACTGCCAAGGTTACAGGTTGCAGCCTATCCGTGCTTTCTCATCATGTGTGATCCTTGTTCATGTTCTCCCTTAAATCTTTCATAAGAAGATCATCGGATAAACAGGGTGCCTGATGAGTTCTCCTCACTTTTGCTACATAATTGATCTATGTCCTCTTCTGATTATAAATGTCTATATTATTTTTGCCATTTGTCCTGTAGCTTCTTTGCTAGTGTACTATAATCTATTCATATTGTTTAGATGATCCTCAACTTCTCCAAAGAGCTACCGCAAACTCTCTAAGGAATCCCTCTGATTCAATCTCTGACTTGGATATCCTCTGTCACTCTGGGGAGCACAGACTTCCTTGTTTGATGCCTCATTTGATGTTAATAATCAGAGGATCATGGAACAAAACTCTTGCTACTGTTAAATCTTTCACTAGCTTCCTTGTTAGAAGGGAACTTTTAAAGTAGTGTTTGCTCTACTGAATCAAATGTGTTTTTATAGTCAATATACAATATGCCTGGTGGCAACTTGCTTTCATTATGCCTTTTAGTCAGCTTTGTCACTATAAAGATAAGGTATGTAAATACTTGCCTGCTCTCTTCATCAAGGATGCTCTTGGTATATGTGTCAATTACTCTGATAAAAAATTTGTGGATATGGGAAAGTAGACATATGGATCTGTTGTCATTGATATTCTCTCAATCTCCTTTCTGTGAGGGTAATTATAAGGTACAATATATATTTTTTGAGACTTTAATTCCCTTACCTCTTCCTGACACCTTGAAAACCAGTCCAGCAGTGACTTTAGCATTTTGCTTTTCTGTCATTGACACTATCTGTGTGTACTTGGTCTAGTTTAGCATTCTTTCTATCTTTGTTTTGTTTGGTGCCTTATCTACATTCTCATATCATGCATGTCTGGGACTGTGATATTAAGAATCCAAATGTGATGGCTCAGTAAAAAGAGTTTGCTTAAAAAAATCTTCATACAGCTTTCCTTTTTCTCATGCTTGTTGTCTTCTTTCCAGTTTCATTTTAAATGGCTGTCGGGATGACTTTGTTTAGTTAGCTCTCTCACTAAACTTTCTTTAAACATGTTTACTTCTCTACTACTTCTTGCTCTTTTATGTATAAAGGTGAAGATAACCCTAGACAATTAACCCACCTGACTTAAAGTGACAAGATGTTACACTCTGATATCTCAACCAGATAGTGACAAGAAGCCTGGCGGAAAGATTTGATCATATTCTGTATGTCTTCTGTAAAACAGAAGATCAATCCAGACCCTGGATATTATAATATCTGTTTGGGGAGAGAAGAGAGAGCAAAATCCCTGAGAAGGAATCCTTTGTTGAAGAGTGGGAGATGGTGGGGAGGGGGGGAAGAATGTGGAATGGAAAGGAGAGTAGAGTACCTTAGTCTTAACCCTGTAAGTTTTGAAGAGTCAAGAGGATTTGGACTTTCTATCTTCCCAAGAATACCCTAGCAGCTTTCCTGAAAGGGTTGATTGTAGCATCTGCATCAGGAGCCAAGGGTAGACTGGACATAGATTCACAGCTCTACAAAAATCCCAATAGAAAAGTTATACCATGCCTGAAGATAGCATCTTGAGAACTACAGTAAAGGTTTTTTAAGACCTTTGAGTTACCAACCCCTTGGGCACATGTGCTTTCTAAGCTTGAGGCTAAATATATCTGTTAGTAACCACAACCTTAAGTTTATAGAATCTTTATCCTCAGAGATGTTCGAAAAGGAAATAGACTAAAGGCTATATCACAAGTCACTAGTACATGAAGGTAGAAGAAACCCTCTTAGTTTTCATTAAACAGTATACTCAAAGACCTACCTCAAATTGTGAATAGATTGATTACAGTCTCGCCTGGGGTCTGACTTACAAATACTCCACTAATTGGAAGAGGCAAAGGAAGGGAATACAAGACATAGGTCGGGGGAATCAGGCCTAAGTTGATAATGGCTAAATGTGCCTGGTATTTTGTTAAAGGGGCTTCCTTGTATTATGGGCTACCTGGACAGTTGCCTGGTAGACATCTCATTAGGTCAGCAGGTAGGAAGAGATGAAAGAATTACCTCTATATCAGTCCTTTCTGGGGCCATCAGCCAACATAAAAAATAAAACCGAGGATAACTTGTTCTTGCTTATCAACATTCCATCACCCTGGAGTTGAGGGCTCTCTGCCCCAGCCCTGGTAGACTCCTATGTTTGATGCAGAATGCAGGGCCTAAGATTGGAAGGGATAGTTCAGCAATGAAGCATCAAGAAGAGCCATGAGGAATGCAGGAAAATTCTTACTGATGACTTGCACCAATTAAACAAAAATATGGGCATCCACCTCCACAGAGTCCTTCTCCAATGCCTCATTATGATGTGAGGTTGACTTTCCAAGGGTTTTTGAGGCTTATGCCCAGAAAGACAACAGTCAGTCATTCAGTTAGTAAACACTTACTATGTAGCAGGCCCTGTGCTAAGCCCTAGTTACACAAAGAAAGGGAGAGCACAGACTCTGCTAAGTTCTATCACTTGTTAAAGGTTTTGAATACAGTGTCAACTTTCTGAGGACCAGTCTAACTAAGTATAGTGAAAATCATCTCCAGCAGGTTGGCCACTTGGTGATGAATTCTTTGTCTATGACACCTCTTAGTAGTATTACTTCATAGAAGAGTGAGAATCAGTAGAGGAAAAAACACTTTTTAAAGAAATCTTACTGTGATAGTCAAGAAAGTAAAGTCATCCCTATAGCATTTAAGGAAGAAACTAAAAAAAAAAAGGGGACAAAGGGAAAGTATTTGGAAAGATTTTTAAAACAAACTTTTGACCATCAGTGACTATAATGTCATAGTCCCCAGAGAAGAAAAAATGTCAATAAAGAGAGTCAAGATATGGGAAGCAGTAGATGTCTGCTGGAGGTGACACTGTTTGATGGGCTTTGGGATTGATTTCAAAAGAAAGAGGGATGGATACCAGAAACTCAGAAATTTTAAAAAAGAGACAGTGAATACTAATAACTATTTAACCTTATGCCTATTGTCCCACCACTACAAAATTTTTATGAGGATAATTTATACATGTATTAAGGACATAAGAAGAAAACAGGCAGGCTTTTACAAATGATACGTTATAACAACTCGTATTTATAGTCACATGACTTACATGAAGAAAACAGGCAGGATTTTGCAAATGATATTCTATAACAACTCATATATTTACAGTCACATGATTTACTGAAGGATAAAAAGAATATAGGGCACTGTGCTAGGCACCAAGGATATAAAAATAAAAGCAAAAATTCCCTGCCCTCTCAGAGTTTAAACTATTGTGGAGACAAAAAAATAGACATATAAGCATGTACCAAATAAATATACTCAAAAAATGCCATGTAGTTCATGGACAGAGGGCACTGGTATTTGGAGGAATCAGAAAAAAGTTTCATGTAGAAGATAATGCTTGAGCAATCTTGAAGAAAGTTAGGCATTTTCTAAGTTAGAGGTGAGATAGGGGATGCATTCTAGATAGAAACAGCCAAAGGAGAAGCATGAGTGGTGTTCATGAGAAACAATAAGCTTGACTAGACCATAGAATATGGGAAGGAGAGTAATGTAGAACTGCAGTGTTGACTGTGGTCAGGGTGTGAAAGGCTTTAAAAATCCAACAGAGAAGTTTCTCTTTTATAACAGAGGCAATAGAAGTTTCTGGAGTTTTAAGTAGGAATTGACCTGTGCTTAGGAAAAATCACTTTGTATGCTGTATGGAGAATGGATTAGAATGCAAAGAGAGTTGAGGCAGCACACCAATGTGCTATTCCTTGTAGCAAAGATTTAAAAAGAAAAAAAAAACAGGAGCACAAAACCAGTCAATACATCAGTTGTATCTGACAGTACATGTACTGCTTTGCACCCATAGTACTTCATCTCTGCAAAGAGGGGAAGCTGGTTCATTTTCTCAATTCTTACCCAGGGCCAAGCTTGGTCATTAAAATTACATATTAGTTCTGTGTCATAAAGTGGAAGGTCATCTCAGAGGGAAGAAATTAGGAAGGTCCTCCTGTAGAATATGGGATTTAAGCTGAATTCTGAGAGAAGATAGGAGGCTGAAGTAGGGAGGGAGAGCACTCCAGGTATTCACAGCCAGTGAAAAAGCATGGAAGTGAAAAAAGCAATGTCATGTGAGAGGAGTAACGAAGAAAGTGAGTGGAACTGCATCCTGAGTACACTGATGGTAGGAGAGTTCAGGAAGACTGACTATGTAGGCAAGTGTCAGGTTGTGAAAGACTTCAAATGTGGCCTTCACGTGGAGGTTCATATTTTTGATCCTGGAGGTTGTAGGGAACTACTGGAGACTGAGTAGGGTTGACATGGTCAGATGGGCACTTTAGGAAAATTTGGCAGCCGAGTGAAAAAGGATTGGAGCAGGGAGAGACCTGAGACAGGGAGAACAATTAGAAGTTACTGAAGTTATCCAGGTGCCAGGTGATAAGGCCTATACCAGGGTAGCAGCTGTGGGAATGAGAGAGGTTTCAAGGATAGAAATGACTAGACTTGAGCACTAATTGGGTATGTAGGGTGAATGTGAGTAAAGCATCAAGGGGAAAGTTGTAACAATGATGATGATGATGACATATCGTGCTTACTGTGTGCTAAGCACTTTATAATTACGATCTCATTTGATCCTCACAACAGCCATGGGAGGCAGATGCTGCTCTTGTCCTCCTTTCACAGGTGAGAAAAGTGAGGCAACACAATGTCTGAGACTGGATTTAAACTCAGATCTTCTTGACTACAGGCCCAGCACCTATCCGCTGTGCCACTTAGTTGCAAGCTTGGGTGGTTGGGAGGATGGTAGTACCATCAGCAGTCATGTAGAAAGTTGGGAAGAAGAAAGGGTTTGCAGGGAAAGATGAGTTCTGTTTTGAACATGAGGTGTTTGAGATGTCTATGGAGTATACAGATGAAAAGAAATGGTAATGTGAGACTGGAACTAGGAAAGAGAATTAAGGCTAATTTTATAGATTTAGGAATCAACTTCATAGAGGAGATAATTGAACTCATGAAAACTAATAAGATCACCAGCTGATGGAGTATAGTATAGGGAAAAGAGAGAAGAGGGCCTGGGACAAAACCTTGAAGGACATCTGTAGTTGGTGAATGTGGCTTAAATGAAGATCCAGCAAAGGAGAAGGTCTTTTTGAGGTCAGGTGGAAGGAGAACCAGGAGAGAGCAGGGTCAGGAAAACCTAAATAGGAGAGAATATCTAGTTAGCAAGGTTTTTATAGCACTGGTGTCATCCTCAACTCTTTACCCTCATTCATCCCCCTTATTCAAGCAAAATGTTTTTGGCATTTTGGCAAAATTTGGCCAAATTCATGCAGAATCTTATCATTTCTATCAGTAGTTCTTAGACAGGCTCTCTTCTTTCTTTTTACACAGCTACCAGATGGATTGCACAGTGTTTAGAGCACCAGGTATGGGGTCAGGAAGAACTGAGTTCCAACCTGGTTTTAGACACTTACTAGTTGCATCAAGTCACTTAACCTCTGTTTGCCTCAGTTTCTGAAAAATAGATATAATTACCTATCTTCCACGGTTATTGTGAAGATCAAATCAAATTATAGTAAATCCCTTAGCATAGTACCTGGCACACAGTAAGCACTATCTAAATATTGCCTATTATCACCCTTATGATTATTACCCCTCTAGTTCATACCCTCATCACCTCTCCTCTTTACAACAACTTCCTCGGAGGTCTTCCAGATTTGTCTCTTCCGCACTCCAATCCATCCTCTCAGCTCCCAAAATGATTTTTTCTAAAGTGAAGGTCTGACTTTGGCACTAGTGGTTCCCTGTTACCTCTAATGTCAAATATAAATTCCTCTGTCATTTTAAGCTCTTCACAACTAGCCCCACCCTCCCTTTCCATCCTTGTTACACATTACCCTCCTCCATACACTCTACATTCAAACCATACTAGTCTTTTTTGCTGTTTTATACTCACAACTCTCCTTTTCCCATCTCCATACTGTTGTACTGACTGTCTCTAATTCCTGGAATGTTCTCTATCTCTATCTCTTGGAATATCTGGTTTTATTCGAAACTCAGCTCATGTTCCTTTTTCTGCATGTGGCCTTCCTTTCCTGGTTTCTGCCAGCTTGCTAGCATCTCCCCCTTCAAGATTACCTCATATCTACTTTGTATGGACTGACGTGTGTGTTATGTGTATGCCCCAATCTGCCATGACAGAGATCTCCAACTAGAGGACAGGGACTGTTGCACCTTTATCTTTGTGTCCTCAATGTCTACTGCATTTCACAAAAGTTGGCCTCCATGATCTTTTTCAGCCTTCGTGCCTTTGTTTGCAGTGCTCAGAGAGCTCTCCTCTCTTCACTGTCCACTGGCCTGTTCAAAATCTTACCCATCCTTTAAAAAGTGCAGCTCAGATGACCCCTTCTTTACAAAACCTTCCCATCTTTTCCTGCTCTGCCACCTTGCATTCTTGTCCTTTTCTTTTACACTTAAACATTGTTTTCTGCTAAAGATATTTGCATATGGGTCTGATCACCTAACTAGTCTATAAATTTCATGATAGTAGAGACATCTTATCTCAGCTTTCTATCTTTCCCAGCCCAATCACATAGGAGGCACTTAAATATTTTTTGAATAAATGTTGGTGAATAAATTTGCTTTAATATTGCATTCAGGTTATTTTACTTTAATCCACAGCAAGAAGTCCTACAAGATGAAGGTCTTACATTTTTTATTATGAGTGGTGAAGAATGCTCAGATTTCCAAGCTTCGAACCAAACTATAGACCAGGTTAAGTATTTTATTTTTCCAAGAAATTTTACTTTAATATTTTAGGACAAATTGAGAAATATGATGGAAGAGAGCCAATTTTTATTATTAAGTTTTGTTCTCTTAGTTGCTCCTGGGAAGCTATTAGTAAGAGCCTTTCTGGGGAATGGAACAAAGAAAAGTGTTTTTTATCTTTTGCCTATTATCCAGTTTTTGCCAGTTGGTTTATGCAAGACAAATGGCTGGATGAATCTTACTGTTGTTATCCTATTGCATCACAATAGCTCTCCTATATACACCCCAAACCTAGTCTAGGAAAAAATACTCTATTATCTTTTCTTCCCTCTTATAAAATATATTTGTCACACAAACTCATCAGTGGTTAGTGTAAAGGTGGCTAGATTTAGAGTCAGAGGGCCTGGGTTCAATCTTGTCCCTGCCATATATTACTTGTGTGAATTTTCCTCCTGTAGTTGTCAGTTTCCTTATCTATAAAATGAGAAAGTTGGACCATATGACTTCTATAGTCCTTTTCCAGCACTTAATCTATCTTCTTCTGATTCCTTTGGTGATTCAGATGCCATAAAACTTAGACTCGAGCCTAGAACACTCTGTTCCTTAAGATTCACCTTCACAAAATCTTGGAGTTGAAAGAACGTCAGGTCATTTCTCTACAACATATCTAATATAGTAGAGTAAAACAACTTTCTTCAGGCAAGATTTGCTCAAAACAAAGCAAAACCAAAAGAGAACTGGCCAAGCTGGGTGATGCCATTTCTTTAGGAAAAAACTCTCAATGCTTAGAGGATTGAAGTTATATACACAGAGAGATATATACTCATATGCAATGTACGGATATATGCATATATTACATGTACACAATTTATGTATATGTGTATATACATACCTATGTATATACATAATCACATATATATATATCATGTGTATGTATATACATATACATATATGTATATTATATATAGACATCCTATCATAAAACACAATTACTGAGACACTAGCATGAACTTAAGGGTTACTTAAGAATCATTTAGATTAGACTGGTTTTACCATTTGGACCACATTTTCCAATTTTGGGAGTATACAATTTTTAGAAAAAAAGGAGAAAATGAGAGTACAGAGTTGCATGCTACCTTTCCTCAAGCAAAGGGAAAAGAACACTAGTCATTTTAAACATTAGTCAGTTTAAAAATGGAAGTAGCTAAGCTGGCTTCTACACCAGAAAGTGGTTATCTGGCCTTTGCTCAGAGACATCAAGTGAGGTGGAGCCCATTATCTTGTGACTTGTCCATTTCTACTTTTGGATAGCTTGTCATTTGGAAAGATTTTCCTCATGTTAACCTTAAAATTTTCCATTTTCAATAAACATTCATCAGTCTCAGTTCTCATTTGCATTGAGTTTCAATAGATAGATTGGAATTCAACAAGTGAAAAGTGAAAAGACATTTTGTGCTTATGGAAGGGGGTAAGCAAAGGCATAGATATAGAAGAACAGACTATCACAGATCAGTGAAGCCGGAGTACAGAGTTTGTGACCTGGAAGAATATGAAATAAGTAGAGTGACACCACATTGTGGTGGGTCTCAAATGCCAGGCAAAGGAGTTTAAGCTTGGTAAGTAACAGAAAACCTACTTTTCCTAACTATCCTTCATTTGTCAAAAGGATATAGAACTGATTTTCTTCTTGGCATTGAACAGAGATTAAAAAATGATAGTTATGAAAAACATGCTGCATTAAGTAACTTACAAAACTTTATGGATATGGATGATGAAAAAATCATGGAAGAAGTAATTTTTCCGGATTTACTTGAAATAACGTCTTCTGAATACGAAGATGATCAAATACGGATGGAAAAAGTGCAGGAATATATTTTTGTGCCAAGCAGTTCTCCAGGTATTTTGTTTTTCAAATAAAATATTAATATAGCCAATAAATCAAGATTGCTTTGTATGATGTATTGAAGTCCCATGGTTAAAAAATGTAGTAGAAATGAAATATATAAATGTTTCAAAAGGATTTTTTGTGAAATACTCTTACGATAATTTTTTGGAGACAAATTACATTTCCATTTTATGAATGTGATTTTACATTTGTATGTGATATTTTGGGATCATGTGTTATTTTCTGAAGAGGTCTGCCTTTCCACTATTGCATCATTGTTCTTCCTACTGGATGAGGAAATAGCTTTGTTTTAAAGATACACTGTGATGCCCCCCTGCACCACTACACAGGAATCAAAGGATAATTCAGTTGAGAAGGAGTAGTGAGACCAGCAGGAAGAGAGCCAGCATCACAAGTCTAGAGAGGAGAGTATAAAGTGGAAACGATTGATCAACAATGTCAGAGGCTGCAGAGAGATTAGGAAGGATGAGGACTGAGAAAAAGCCATTAGACTTGTCCATTAAGAGTCATTCCTAACTTGGAAGAGAATCGTTTTAGTTGGATTTTGAGGTGGGAAGGCAGACATAGAGAATGAAAAGAGAATGAGAGGAAACAAAATAGTGGTGCTTACTGTAGTTGGCCTTCTCAAGGAAAGAAATAGAATAAAAGCTAATGGGTTTGTTGAGTAATAAGGCAGACTGTAAGTTATATCAATTTTCCAAAAGCATGGCTAACATGAATGTGTAATTGGCTCTCATAATTGATTTAGTGGAAGAAGACCACACAAATAATCCCAAAGGAAAATTGAACTATCTGACTTTGAAATGTTTGTCTGTATACATAATTGACATAGATGGGCTTAATGTCTTGGAAAGTCACTGAATCCAAACTATGATTATGTACATATAGAAGCAACTGAGTATCTTGAAAGTGTAACATCAGTGGAATTAATGATTCATTGGTCATGAAGACAGGCAGTCTTGTTTCAGTTTCTGAATATACCTATTTTTCATTACTGTTAAGAATGCCTTGTTCATTTTTTTTCTGAGATCTGTACTCCAGGCTTGCTACCTTGTTTGGCTCCTGACTGAAGCTGATTACTGTTTGTCTGGTTTGGGTTTTGGACCAAACCTATTCCTACCTATTCCTTTCTTAAAAGACAACAGTTTTCAGAGTATGGTCTGGGGACATGTACGGGTCTGTGAAGTAGAAAATATTTTTATAAAAATATAAAGCTATTTTAACTTCTCATATGGTGAATATCAGTAGATATCACGCAAGTAAACATAAAAGGGACTTTGAAGGGACTTTAAAAATTTTTTTAAATGTAACAGGGTCTTGAGACCAAAAAATATGAGATCTGGTATAGGGAATTCTCTTTAAGGAAACTTTCTCTAACAGTGAAGACTAGTACCTGCTCTCCAGTTTGTTGTCAGGGTACTGAGAGGTGAAGGGATTTGTCTAGAGTCTCATGAGTATATTTGAAAGGTGGGATTTGCATCTGAGTCTTCAAGACCTCTTATTTCGCTATGGCACATTGCCCCTCCCTGATTTATAATTAATAAGAATGAAAATTCAGCACAACTCCTCCAACCCACACTACAATCATTATAACATAATCACTATAAAATGTAATTTATGTACTAAGAACTTATGCTTAATAAGCACCATGACCAAACAAATTGATCAGGTAGGACCACCAAATAAAGTGTTTTTATCACATATAAAGATCTTACCTAATTTTTTTGTCTATTTTGCATTTTTGTTTGTCTTAAGATTTTTGACCAAAATGATTGAGCTGGCAATCCTGTGCAAACAAAGCCCTTGATTTAGGAAGAGCTGGAAAGTTGTCAGCTTTCCCTGTGCCATTTAGAATTCTTCTCACAGACATCCTGAACAGGTGTATATTTTCTTTCTTTATTCTTCATACTTCCTGAGTTGTTTAGGTTTAAAAGACTTCTTGCCAGATTTCAGCAGTAGGATACCTGATGGTTCATTTTCACCCTTTATATTTTATCAGTACTGATTTGCTATTTTAGGTTGCCAGAAATATGCTTAACTTATCATGTATAGTAATATATAATATATCGTTTTAAGTGATCAATCGAGATAAGCTGCCAAATAACATGATACCACGTATCTTAGAAGATGAAGGATTTTATATTAAAAAAAAACCAGAAACATATAAAAGAACTTCTAACAAAATGGAAAATCGCCTACTTATAGTGGAAGAGGTAAGTGCCCCAATTATTTAAAACAATTAAAACAGTTGATACTTACATAGTGCTTAAGCATCAAGTTAAAAACTGTTTAGTACAATTTTGTAGTTATTTTAATACTTCTTTCATTTTTTTCTGAAATACTTTTAATAGGGAAAATGCTGGTTTGAAGAAAGTGGGGAAATAATTTCATTACCTTCTCCACTTAAGCAGTCATGGAATTTCAGGAAGCACATTAATGTTGAAACCTTAAATCCAGGATTAAATACAATTTATAAGAAGGTAAACAATTGAAACATTTTTGTAGTTGTAGAGTTTTTCTAGCATCTAGTCATTTTTGACCTTTCTCCGGGATTAACTGTGAACTTTTAAAAAATCGTCACTGAGGATAATAACATAAGGGGCTGTTTGGGGGCAGGGGTAACGTGGGCAAAAGTGAGTAGCAATATACTCATTTCAGCACCTTTAATTTCATCAGTGGGAGTATTCCTTCTACTGAGGCTAGAGCTTCCTTTAACTTTAGCTAGTCTGATCCTTGGTCAACATGCATACAATCTATCCATATTTGAAAATTTATTGGCTTTGTTTTCTGCCATATCTTACTATCACTTGACATAGCTGTCAAGAAACCACAGTTGCCTCCACCCTATGTATTGGTGTAGAACTTTAGTGGAGAAGTAAAAACCTAGGCTTGAAGAATTATAAAAATAGCACAATATACAAGAAGTTACTCATCAGATTATTTTCCTTATCTTAGTGCTAATGCGGGAAAGGGGAAAAAAGCAAGAAGCTCTAGTGACTTATCAATAGGACACTTTCTCCGGAAGTGCATCATCCCTTGCTGCCTCATGAAGATCTGAAACAGTTCATGTGGACTGTAACAGTTGGTAGAAATAACCTTTCCATTTTAGAAGGCGTAGTACTTCTCTAATACAAATATGAGTTAGGATCCTAGGCTATTCCACAGAAGCCTTACCATCTCAAAATGTAAGATGAACCAGGTAGTACTGGCATCAGTATTAGAGAATTAGGCCAATTTCTTGCAGTGTTTCTTTGGGAAAATGTGTTTCATGTTTCAGTATGTGTGTCTTCACATCTGTGCCTTGGCAACAGACTTGTGAGAGAGTTAGTAGTAATTAAGAGGATACCATTTGTTGAAAAAAAAAAATGAAATGGTGGTGCTTAAAAGTCTATTAGAATCTTACTCTAACTGAGCAAATAAGACTTCTTAAATAGTTCTACCTTGTAAAGTTAGTGAAAATCAGTTTTAGAAAATTCATTTGATTATGAATGCATGGTAAATATTTTTCTTTCAAAAGGCAATAAAATCAGATATAGAAAGCTGTATGAGAAGCAAAATAGAAGGCCAGAGGGAAATGTGTCAGCTAGATCTCAACATTTCAATGTTACAATTCAGCCATCATCCTCTCTTCAATCAAGAACAAGTACTGTGCTCTAGGCTGCTCCAACTTTATGAATGTTTTCAGAACAGACAACAGCAAAATATACCTCACTTGCTATATGAAAAAGTAAGAATATACTTTTTTGTTCGTATGACAAAAGAATCAATATTGAAATATTAAGATAAACTGAGAATTAACTTTCCTTATGACATGTTCATTTAACTTTATATTAGTCATTTAAATCAGAACAGTAATTGATCCTGCCTCTGGTGAATGAAATCAAGGTATAATTGAGACAGACTTAGTAATAGTGTGACTGGGATGGGGAAGGAAGGAAGGTTAGAGTAGCATTAACTTGGGGGTTATTCATAGAAAACAAAATAAGATGAATTAAGCAATTTTCATTACCTGGCTCTCAGTTTATTAGTTTGGTATGGTCTCTATCAGTAGAATTCAATCTGATCAATGCAGTTATTTTTTCGTAACATTGTGGAATAAAGCCAAAGACATCTCAAGTTTCTGACACTAGAAGAAGACGACTTGGAAATAAATGTGAAGGGGCAGAATCAAGATGGCAGAGTGAGAAGAAGCATTGGAGTCTAGCTTCTCCCCCTCACCTCATTGACAAAGATCTAGAGAATGCATCAGACTAAATTCTGATTGGGAAAGCCAAAGAAGTTACAGTAAGTCATTTTTCCGGATCAAGAAGGATTAGAAAGACAAACATAGAGGTCTCTAGACACTGGGGAGGGTTTCTGGCCAGGAACTTGCATGACTATGACAGCAGTAATATAGATACTGCAGCACCCAGGAACTGAGAGAGGGTTGAGATAGGCACCAGAGGGAGAGCCCAAGGGACTCCTGAGCAAGTACTAGGTACAGGAACAAGTGCCATCTGGCAGTTCTGTCACTCACTACTCAGTACTGCATCACAGATACAGGGAAGAGAAGAACAGTTGTGTAGATGTGTACTGAACTCAGAACAAGTTTCTGAAAGCACATGTAAACGGTGTGGATTGTTTTTGATGCCTGGAGCAGAGTGCTGAATTCCAGATCAAAGAGGAGCCAATAGGGCAGTTGCTCTGACTTGGAAAGCCAACCACTGGGCAAATAGTGGTTAAGTCCAAAATTCCAGCCAGAAACAAACCAATAGACTATAACAACAAGGACCCCAGCATACACAAGAGGGCCTGCTAGATAAGTTCTTAGATCAACAATCTACGTTAATTGAGCACATATATCATTCACTTAGTTCAGGGGAAAAAGTTGGTAGCCTGAACTTCAGAGAAAATACAAAAATACAAACAGAGAAATAAAAACCAGCTGTCTGACCATAAGCAATACATACATCACTGATCAGACAGATCCAACTATCTGACCATTACATATATATGTAATATAATACATATATATTTATGTACCAGATAATATATATATTATTTATATATATATATGTATATGTATATACATATATATATATGTATATACATATACATATATATATGTATGTATATACATACATATATATATATATATATATATTTATTATATATAGTTACCAGAAAGAGAAGCACCAACATCTAGGTTTTCAAAGCCAGGGGAACTGGCTACCCAGAGTCTCATCTGACCAAACAAACACTTCCAATGAGTAAGCCCTAAAACAAAACCTCACCTCAGAGTATATATACACGTTTCAGAGCCAGAAGGCATCACAATTCTTGAGAATCAGTGCCTCTTTAGAAATTAACAGAAGTTGTGGGCCTTCCTGCAAAACAAATCTTCCCTAATCAAGCTTCCCTTAAAGGGCAGGCCCATTAATGGGTGGGGAAGATCTTTAACTCTCTTTAACATAATTAACATTACACAGAACCAAACTTAAGTCAGGAACTTCAGAGCTCAGACCAGGAAGGTAGTAAATAGTTCCCCCTGAATCATACCAGTTTGGGAGAAATGGAAGCTTGAAGATCATCAGCCAGAGTTGTGAAAGTTGTAGAAAGATGTAAGAAGATAGAAACTCAGGACAAACATTCTCCCCTTTTCCCCAAGCAGTGCATGGAGTTCAGCCCTAACATAAAGTCCAAAGACAAAAACTAACCCAATTATGAAGAGCTATTATGATGACAAAGAGACTCAGGACACAAACACAGAAGAGAAGAATAACTCAAAAATATTTACAAGTAAAGCCTTAAAGATAAATGCAGCTTGGACCAAGTTCAACAAGAATCCTAGAATAGTATATTCAAGAGTTAGAGGGAGCTAAAAATTATTTTAAAAACCAAAAGAGAGCAGCAAAAGACAGAATGGAAAAAGAGGCAAGAACTGGGGAGAAAGCTATGAAAAGAGAATTATCAGCTTGGGGGAAAAGGTTACAAACCTTATTGAAGAAAAAACTCCTTGAAAATTAGAATTGACCAAATGGAAGCTAATGAATCAAAAACCTGAAAAAATTGAAAAAAATATGAAATCTCTCAGAAAAAGTAAGAGATTCATAAAATAAAGCAAAGATAATATATAATATTATATAAGAATCATTGTCTACCTTAAAGCCATGAACAAAAAAGAACCTAGACATATTTTAAGAGATCATGAAGCAAAACTGATCAGACATGTTAGAGAAAGAGGACAAAGTAGAAATTGGAAAAAATATCCATTACTTACCTCCTAAAAGAAACTCTAAAATGAAAATTTATGGGAATGTTATAGCCAAAATGCAACACCTCAAGGTAAGAAAAAAAAATACCACAGTCAGAAATTAAAACATACAAGTACCAAGAAGCCATGGATCACATAAGACTTAACAGCTACCATTTTGAAGAAGCAGAAAGCTTGGAATATATTATTACAGAAGGCAGAGGATCTTAGGCTTATGGAATATGATATTACACAAGGCAAAGGATCTTAGGCTTATGACAAAGAATAATCAACCCAAAAAAACTGAGTATCATTGTACAGGGAAAAAAATGTATCTTCAATAAGAGATAGTATTTCCAAACATTTATGATGAAAAAGACCATCTGAGGAGAAAATTTGACACAGAAATATAACACTCGAGAGAAACATAAAAAGATAAATATGAATGAGAAATCATAAAGGACTAAACAAAACTGAATTTTCCATTCTAAAATGGGGAGATGACACAGGTAACAACTCCTCAAGGGAGCATACTGGTAGTATAATTAGACAGAGGGCCCAGATTTGATTCTGTTGTGATTAGATGATCTCAAAATGGGTGGGGAAGGTGAATACTTTGGGATATTGGGGGAAGAAGGAGAATGGGGTATGTCAAAAGGGAGTTTATACAACAAGGAAGGAACAGTGACAGGGGGAGCACTTGAACCTCTTTCTCATTTGAACTTAATCAATGAGGGAAGAATACACATATACACACATATGGATAATACATCTTATTCATCAGGCCAATAGGAAGAAGAAGTGTTATGGGAAAAGGGGGAAACAAGGGGAGAATAGGTTAAGGAAATCAGTAAGAAGGGAACAGACTCTTAAAGAGGGAGCAGGGCAGAAAGAGAAGGCTAAATATAAGAGAATAGGATTAAAAAAATACACAGTTAACAGTCATAACTATGAATGTGAATGGGATGGACTCACCAATAAAACAGAAGAGAATAGTAGAAAGGATAAGAAATTAGAATTCAAGAAACACACTTGAAATAGAAATTTAGAGGTAAAATAAGGAGCCTTCAAAGAATTTATCAAAAATTAATTGGAAACTAATTAACTTAATCCAAAGGAATGGGTGTGCAATCACTAATTTTGTTAAAAATGATAATAATGAGACAACATACCAAAACTATGAGATACAGCCAAAGCAGTACTTAGGAGATTATTTATATCTCTAAACTATTTTATTAGTGAAATAATGTGAGCAAGATCATCAAATGGGGCATGTAACTAAAACTCCCCTAAACTAAAACAGAAATCCTGAAAATCAAACAACAGATTAAGAAAATTGAAATTAATAATTATTAATAAAAATAATTAAAATTGAATTAATAATTAAACTAGGAACTGCTTTTATATTAAAAACAATAAAATAGACAAAGGTATTAGTTAACTTAATTGATTGGAGAAGCTAGGTGGTACACTGGCAAGAACTCCAGGCCTGGAATCAGGAAGACCTGAGTTGAAATCTGACCTCTGACATTTACTAGCTGTGTTACCCTGAGCAAGTCACTTAACCCTGTTTGCCTCAGTTTCCTCATCTGTAAAATGAACTGGAGAAGGAAATGGCAACCCATTCTGGTATCTTTGACAAGAAAACCCCAAATATGATCACAGAGAGTTGGATATCACTGAAATGACTTAATGGCAACAAAAATTTGATTAAGAATAAAAAGAAAACCAAAATACCAGTATCAAAAATGCAAGAGATAAATTCACAATCAATAAAGAAGAAATAAAAACAATTGTTAGGAGCCATTTTGTCCCATTAACATGCCAATAAAACGGGACACCTAAATAAAATGGATGAATATTTACAAAAATATAAATTGCCCAGATGAACAGAACAGGAAATAAAATAATTAATTAACCCTATCTTAGACAAATAAATTGAACAAGCCGGAAATGAACTCCTTTGGAGAAAAGCAGCATGGCAGAAATTGGGCATACACCAACATCGTATACCATTTACCAAGATATGGTCAAAATGGATACATGACCTAGATATAAAGATAAATATTACAAGAAAATGAGAAGAACAGGGAACATATTACTTACCAGATTTAAGGATAACAATTTATGAATAGACAAGAGATAGCAAAGTTAAATGTAAAATGGATAATTTCAATTACATTAAAAAGGTTTTGTACGAATAAAATGTCACCAAGATTAGAAGGAAAGTAGAAAATTGAGGGGAAATATTTTTATAGATAGTTTCTCAGATAAAGGTCTCATATCCCAAACGTATAAAGAACTTTGTCAAATCTATAATAATACGAGTCATTCCCCAATTGATAAATGGTCAAAGGATATGAACTAGAAGTTTTCCAGTGAAGAAATCAAGACAATTTATAGTCATATGAAAAAATACTCTAAATCACAGTGATCATCAGTGATTGACTTAGCTCTTCTCAACAATACAATGATCCAAGATAACTCCAAGAGACTCAGAAAATGCTATCCACATCCACAGAAAGAGCTGATGGAGTCTGAATATACTTTTACTTTTTTTCTGTTTTATCTTCCATGATCTTTTCCTTTTGCTCTGTTTCTTCTTTCACAATGTGACTGATGTGGAAATGTTTTTTATAATGCTCTAAATAATTATTGATTAGACAGATGCAAATTAAAACAACTTTGAGGTATCATTTTACACCTACCAGATAGGCTAAAACAATTCAAGGGGAAAGTGACAAATGTTGGGGGGATGTGGAAAAATTGAAACACTAATTGATTTTTGGTGAAATTGTGAACTGATCTAACCATTTTGGAGAGCAATTATGCCCATAGAGTTGATAAATTGCCTGTACCCTTTGACCCAGCAATACAACTTGTAGGTCTCTTTCCTAAGATGATTAAGGATATTTCACATTCTCTTCCATTTTTTCATTCTTTTGGTTTTGTTTTGTGATTTCTTGGTTTCTCAGAAAGTCATTGGCCTCAATCTGTTCCATTCTAATTTTGAGAGAACTATTTTCTTCAGTGAGCTTTTGCACCTCTTTT
>JAQQSK010000322.1:0-23288 GCA_028658325.1 Potorous gilbertii
GGGGGCCTGAGTCCCGGAGACACCCCGCTCCCCTCTCAGCCCGTCTCTCTCACTGACCTGTGGGTCTGTGGGTGGAGGGACCATCACGGCCGCTGGAAATTCCGTCCCTGAAGCCTGCTCAGATCTGCTCGCTCTTCTCAGTGCCATGCGGCCCGGGCAGGGGAGGGCATGATGGACCTTTTGGGTTGGTTTTTCAGGACTTTCTGGAACGAAAATCTCCTTCACTGTGTTGCTGCATGGCTTCCACTGTTCCAGAATTTTTTGGGAGTTCTTTTTAGAGGAAATCCATGGGCTGTGGGTCCAGAGCTAGCATAGGTGAGTCTTTCTAATCCGCCATCTTGGCCTACCATTATCTTTACTAATAAACATTGATATTTATTTTTCAATGTTGCATTCAGATTATCTATGATTTTTTTGTACCTACTCCTATAAGGACACTGAACCTTTGCAGTGATGAAGGAATGCGTCCCATGAATAAAACAGTTGCCTTAAGAAAGAAGCAAACCTTTCCTCTGCTACCTCAGTACATTTATGGCAGGAGTTTCTCTTTCATTTTAAAATAGAAAGATGATATAACTTAGAACTAATTTTTACCAGTAAAATAAGACAATGAAAATTTCTTGTTTAAAGCCATGTGTCAACTATAGATTAGATTATTTGTCTGAGTTACAAATAGGAATTGCCAGAGAACCTAGAAAGAGGTGTATAAATCTATGTGTTACATACAATTTCAGATAAGAATATTAACAATTGACTAACGTAAATATTTGTGTTTATTATCATTTTGGTTTTCTAGGTCTCAACAGACTCCAATATTTCATTTGAATTCCTAGTTAATTCAGAAGTACCATCAACTGAAAAATATGAACTTATTCTAATTATCTCACATCAGATAATCTATTTCCCTGTAGAATTGAATACAGTTAATAGTAGGAATTTAAAGTAAATATAGGCCTTGCTGAATTATATCCCTACATGAGTATATTCTAAGAACTCTCATATAATCATAATATTTTGATGTGGATAACTCTGTGTTGAATCTATAAGGGAAAGAATACCATTGAGAAGACCTGAAATCACACAAACTTCAAGATGGGTCATAAACTACCCTTTAGTGTATGGAACTCAGATTTCAAGGGGGATGACAGGGGGGAAAGAGACAGTTTAAGCACCATGATCACTGAAAACAGAAAAGTCAGATTGAAACTGAAGTGGGAAAGAAAGAAAGGAGCAAGCCACACAAGAGATAAGAAGTAACATCATGGTGCCCCACAAAATCCAGAAGGAATAAGAATGAGTACCAAAAGAGCTGAAATGCAAAAAAGAAAGAAGCAACAGAGTGGAGAAGAAAAAAGTAAATGCTAGACTATATAAACAAACAGCAGAACTGATCTAAGTATATGCTCTTTTAACTACTATATAAGTTAAAACATTGATGCCTTTCTAGAAATCTATAAAGAAAGGAAGAGATAAACCTTAAAATGAAAAGGGAAATGAGTCATAATAGGACAGTGCTAACAAACAGGCATAATGTTTAGCATACTGCCTCACTTTGTAGGAAATTAAGTCTCAGAAAAAAATATCTTAAGTTCTTTGTTGTTTTGTAATAAAACACAGCTGGTATACACAACTCTGTTTGAAAAACATTAATTAGCACCCCTATAGCAATTTTCTTTGATTTTGTTCAGTGATATCATCCCATGATACTACAGTTTTTGTTCAAATGCTCATTGGAAAGGCAAAAGATTCATATGAAAAATGCAACTTATCAAGCCATGTGTATTTTCTGAAAGATATTTTGGTATTATAACATTGTACATGACATTAGAAAGCTAGATTTGATTGCTCTTAATTATGACAAATACACAGCATGATTCCTTGCCATCAAAATGTGATTAGCTTAGTAAAAGACAGTAAAATTAAGACAAAAAAAGTCAACTACTACATTTTAAAAATATTTTTACTTAGAAGAATTAAGTATTAGTCATTAGTTAGACAGGCCTATACCCTAAGCATCTCAGCTAATCAAGGTTATACTTCAATGTTTTTCATAAGCCAAAACGTGATTGCATTTATGTACTATGAAAAAAATAAAATTGTACAATGAAATAATTTACACTATTAGGTTTTATTTTGTTAATATTTGTATATCAAATTCTCATTAAAAGTAAATTACATAAAAACTTGTGGGGTTTTTTTTTTATTAAACACATTTATGTTTGTGGTCCTTAATAGGAAGTCATTGGTAACGTCTTTACATAGAATTGACATGATGATTAAGTTCCCAATTTTAAAATTAAGCAAATTTAATGCTTTCTAACTTGTGTTCTAACAAATAAGACCCTCTTACCAGGAATATTTATCAAAATTATTAGGACTATTGTTGAAAAAGTTCTCTGGCTAGCATGCCAAAAACAGAATTTGCTGAATATAAAAAAGAAAGAAAAGAAAAAAAATGTGGTAAATACTGATTCAGATTGAATAGAGGAAAGAAAAAGAGGCAAACAAAAAACAAAAAAAATTTGTGAACTGACGCAGAGTGAAATGAGCAAAATCAAAAGAATAATTTATACAGTAACAAAAATATTGCAGAAGGGAGGGGAGTTTGGGTTTTTTGACATATACGGACTTCTTGAGCTCTAAATCTATGATCTAATGATTTCCCCTGGACTTTAAACTGCCCTGAGAGCTAACTCTAATAGTGACAAAAATCATATGAAGCTGTCTCTCTGCGAGATGGCATTGGCATCATGTCTTGGTTAGGTGGTCTGTCAACTGTCTCACAGATAGCAGGGGAGCATAATAGAATATTTGTGTCCCTGGCATTAAATGCCAAAACATGAAATAATGTTTTGGGCTCTTTTGGAAATTTGCCTTTTGTCACTTTAAACACAGAAATCCAGGTGAGCCATCAGGCAGTTTAATGATTACAGTGGGTGAGGAATATTGGGCAAGGCAATGAGTAGTGAGAAAGGGATATCTTGTTCAAAAGCTTAATCAGGACATGGACGTAAACAGGACAGGCCAGAATTTTTTTTTCTCTTTCTGAATGATCACTAAACTGATACATTAAGTGAAATGCTGTATTACAGCATTTACCTAGAATTCAGAAAAGCATTGAATTAAGTTTTTCACAGTATTCTTATCAAGAAGTTGGGGAGCTGTGAGCTAATGAGTAGTTTCATTAAGGGAAAGAAAATACCATTCTCTGTATTTCAGGCACAAGTCTGCAGAAATGGTTTACATTCAGTTAGCATTATATTAAATCTGAGCATCTCTACTTAAAAAGAGAAATGTATAACCAGAGAAGCTTTATGAGGCATGAATATAACATAAGACTTTATGAGATAATAGTTACAGAAATATTGAATTGGGAAAAATTCATTCAATGTCAAAGTTTAGAGATAAAGTAAGATATCTATAGACATATAAAAATGCTCTAAATCACTACAGATTGGAGAGAGCAAATCAAAACAACTCTGAGATATCACATCATACCCATCAGATTGGCTAACATGACAAAACAGTCAGATGATAAATGCTGGAGAAGATGTGGGAAAGTTGGAACATTAATTGATGGTTGGTGGAGCTGTGAGCTGATCCCAATCATTCTGGAGAGTAATTTGAAACTATGTCTAAAGGGTTACAAAAATGTCCATACTCTGCGACCCTGCAGTACCGCTTCTAGGACTGTATCCCCAACAGATCATAAAAATGTGAAAGGGTCCCATATGTACAAAAGGATTTTTAGCAACACTCTTTGTGGTGGATAAAAAATAGAAATCAAGGGAATGTCCATCAACTGGGGAATGGCCGAATAAATTATGGTACATGGATGAAATGGAATACTATTTTGTCACAAGAAATGATGAACAGGAAGACTTCCAAGAGGCCTGGAAACATATAATCTGATGCTGAGTGAATGGAGTAGAACCAGGAGAATATTGTACAAAGAAACAACCACAGTGTGTGAGGATTTTTTCTGGTAGACTTTTTCTGGTAAACTTCATTTCAATGCAAGAACTTAAACATATCCCAGTGATCTTTTAAGGCAAAATGCCTTCCTCATCCAGAGAAGAACTATGGAATTCATTCACAGATTGTAGCAGATCATTTTTTTTGTATTACATGTTGATTTGTTATATGATTTCTCCCATTCATTTTAATTCTTCTATACAACATGACTATGGTGAAAATGTTTTTAATAGGAATGTATGTGTAGAACCTATATAAGATTATATGCCATCTTAGGGAAGGAGGGGAAATGTAGGGGAAAAAGAGGGAGGGAGGGAAAGAAAAATCTAGACTGCATGGTAGAGATTATGGAACACTGAAAATAAAAAAATAAAAATTTAAAAAAAAGAAGAAATCATCAAGGAAAGCTGCCCTGAGGTCCTAGATCCAGGGAGCAAAATAGTCATCCAAAGAATCCACAGATCCCCTCCTGAAAAGGATCTCAAATTGAAAACACCAAGGAATATTGTTGCCAATTACCAAAACTATCAAGTGAAGGAGAAAATACTGCAAGCAGCTAGAAAAAAAAATATTCAAGTATTGAGGGACTACAGTGAGGATCACACAAGACCTTGCAGCTTCTACACGAAGAGATCAGAGGGATTGGAATATGATATTCCATAAAACAAAAGAGCTGGGACTAAAACTAATGATCAATTACTGAGCAAAATTGAGCGTAATATTTTGGGCAAGGAGATGAACATTCAATGAAATAAGAGATTTCCAAACTGTCCTGATGGAAAGGCCAGAGCTGAATAAAAAATTCGATGTTCAAACCCTAGTCTCAAGAGAGGCATAAAAATGTAAACAGGAGAAACAAAAAACTTGTTATTCAATATGAGCAAACTGTTTACAATTCAATAAGAGAAGACAACATTTGTTAATCTTGAGAATTGTGTGCTTGTCATAATATTTAAAAGGAATATACATAGATAGAAGGAGAGGGTATAAATTAAATAATGTAATGATAAAAATGTGATTTAAGGGTGTGAAACTATTGTAACAGGACATGTGGAAAGGAAGAGGTAGATAAAGGTAAATTACATCACAAGAAGAGACACAAAAACATATTACAGTAGAGGAAAAGAGGGAAGGGAGATGACCATTGTTTCAGATTTATTTCCTCTCATCTGATTTGGTTCAAGGAAGTAACAACAAACTCAGATAAGTATATAAATCCAACTTGCTCCATAGGCAGTAGTAGGGGAAAGGGGAAAGAAAAGGGAGAGGAGGCTGAAAGGGAGGGAAGAAGTAGTAAGAGAAAATAGGGGTAAAATGGAGGAGGCTGAAAGAAGTGACAGAAGACTGAGGGAGGTGGTGGTGAGAAATTCAAAGTCTATTGTGGAAGGGAAGGGAGAAGGGAGAGCATGAAAAAAGAGCACAAATGTATGAACGGGAGGAAAATAGAATAGAGGGAAAGACACAGATAGTAATCATAACTGTGAATGTGAATGAGATGAACTCAACCATAAAACAGAGGTAGAGAGCAGAATGAACTAAAAGCAATAATTCAACAATATGTTGTTTAAAAGAAACACATTTGGAACACCGAAACCCTATATACATAGGGTAAAGGCAAAGGGTTGGAGCATAATATATTAAGCTTCAACTGATGTAAAAAAGTAGGGACAGGAATGCTAATACCAGACAAAGAAAAAGCAGAAATAGGCCTAATCAAAAGACATAAGGAAGGAAACTATATTCTGTTGAAAGACACCATAGACAATGAAACAATATAATTACTGAACATTTATGCACCAAGTGATATACCTTACAAATTCTTGAGCCAAGGGAGTTACAAGAAGAAATAATCAGCAAAACCATACTAATGGGAGACCTCAACCTCAACCTGTCTATGAACTTTGTAAATCTAACCTAAAAATAAACAAGAAATAAGTCAAGAAGTTGAGTAAGGCTCTGAATAAGGTAGCATGATAGATCTCTGGAGAAAAGTGAGTGCGTTAGATAGGAATATATCTTTTTCTCAGTGGCACAAAGCACATATACAAAAATAGAGTATGTACTAGGGCATAAAAACCTCACAATTCAGTATAGAAAAGCAGAAATAGTCAAGGCATCCTTCTCAGATCATAATGCAATAAAAATTATATGTAATGAAAGGCCATTGAAAGAAAGACCAAAATTAATTGGAATAATCCTAAAGAATGAGTGGGTTAAACAACAAATCACAAAAACAATCAATGTAACTCAAGAGAAGGACAATAATGAGACAACTACCAAAGCTTATGGGATACTACAAAAGCAGTTCTTAGGGGAAGTTTTACATCATTGGACACCTACATGAATTAAACAGAGAAAGAGGAGATCAATGAATTGGATATGCAGCTGAAAAAGCTAGAAGAAGAAAAATTGAAAATACTCAAGAATAAACGAACTAGAAATACTGAAACTAAAAGGAGAGATTAATAAAATTGAGATATGCCAGCTGAGCCAAGATGGGTGAGTAGAAAGACACACATATGCTAGCTCTCCCCCACAGTCCATAAAATACTTGTAAAGAAAGATTCTCAACAAATTCCAGAGCAGCAGAAGTCACAGAACAACAGATTGGAGGAGATTTCCAGCACAGGGTGACATGAAAAGCCAATGGGAAACATCTGTCTCACTGGATGTGGTGAGGAGCTCAGCCTAGCCTTGGGCACTCAGTACAGACATGGGCAAGCCTGGGTCAGGATCCCCTATCATAGTAGCAGTGATTCACAGATCTCTCAACGTACAGGTGCCAAAGGTGAGTGACAGGTTTTTTTCATCTGGCTGAGAAGGAAGAAGGGCCTTGCCATAGTTCTGGCCTCAGGCTATGGCCTCAAACACCACACCTGGCAGGCAGCAGCAATTCCCATAGCAGCCTCTAGAGTAGCCCACATCCATTGTTGGATTGGAAAATCCCTGGAGGCACTGAAGAGCTGATTCTTACCTCAGGCCTATGTAGAGGCCCTGGGGCAGCTGGTCTATAACAATTTATCATGAGAATAATGCATTATGACCAGGGATGATTTATACCAGGAATACAGGTATGGTACAGTTAGGAAAATTATCAGCATTATTGATCATATCAACAACAAAACTAACAGAAACCATATCATTCTATCAATGGATGCAGAAAAGGCTTTTCACAAAATGAAACATCCATTCCTATTTAAAACATGGGAGACCATAGGAATAAATGGATCCTTCTCTAAAATAATAAGCAGTAACTACCTAAAATCATCAGCAAGCATTATATGTAATGAAAACAAGCTAGATGTATTCACAGTAAGATAAGGGGTGAAACAAGAATGTCCATCATCACCATTGTTATTCAAGATGATATTATAAATGTTAGCTTTAGGAAGAAAACAAGAAAAAGAAATTGAAGGAATTAGAAGCAAAGAAGAAACTAAACTATCACTCTTTGCAAATGATATGATGATATACTTAGAGAATCCCAGAGAATCAAGTAAAAAAATTACTTGAAACAATAAACAACTTTGGCAAAATTGCAGGTTACAAAATAAACTCACAGAAATCATCTTCATTTTCAATATATTACTAACAAAGCCCAACAGCAAGTAGTAAAAAGAGAAATCACATTTAAAGCCATAATAGACACTACAAAATATCTGGGAGTCTTCCTGCCAAAACAAACCCATTGACTACATGAATCAATTACAAAACACTTTTCATACAAATAAATTCAGATCTAAGTAAGTGAAAAAACATCAGTTGCTCATGGGTAGACTGTGCTAATATGACAAAAATGACAATTCTACCTAAATTAATTTACTTATTCAGTGCCCTACCAATCAAACTACTAGATAATTATTTTCTAGAGCTAGAAAAAATAATATCAAAATTCATCTGGATAAACAAAAGATCCAGAATATCTAGGGAACTGATGAAAAGGAAATGCTAGGGAAGGGGGCATAGCCCTTCCAGATCTCAAGTTGTATTGTAAAGCAGCAATCATAAAAACCACTTGGTACTGGTTAAGAAACAGAAAAGTAGACCAGTGGAATAGGTTAGGTAGTCAAGACCGTTTTGTCAATGAATATAGCAATCTACTGTTCAATAAACCCAAGGACCCCAGGTTCTGGGATAAGAAAGAACTCACTGTTTCACAAAAGCTAATGGGAAAATCAGATAACAGTGTGTCAGAAACTGAACATAGACCAATGTCTGACACTGTACACAAGAATAAATTCCAAATAAAATACATTATTTAGGTATAAAGACTGATACTATATGAAAATTAGGGGAGCAAGGAATAGTGTATTTGTCAGATTTACGGAGATTGGAGAAATTTTTGACCAAAAAAGAGATAGAGGACATTATAAAATGTAAAACAAATACTTTTGATCACATTAAATTGAACACTTTTTGCACAAACAAACCTAGTGCAGCCAAGATTAGGAGGGAAGCAAAAAACTGTGAAAGAATTTTTACAACTAGTGTCTGTGATAAAGCCCTCATTTCTAAAATATAGAGAGAATTGAGTCAAATGTACAAGAATACAAGTCATTCTCCAACTGATAAATGGTCAAAGGACATGAACAGGCAGTTTTCAGAAGAAGAAATTAAAACTCTCTAAAGTTCTATGAAAAAATGCTTCAAATCTCTATTGATTAGAGAGATGCAAATGAAAACAACTCTGAGGAACCGTATCACACCTATCTGATTGGCTAGGATGAAAAAACAGGAAGATGACAAATGTTGGAAAAGATGTGTGAGAGTTGGATCATTAATTCATTGTTGGTGGAGGTATGAATTGATTCAAACATTATGGAGAGAAATTTGCAACTATGTCCAAAAGACTACAAAACTGTGCATACCATTGAACCCAGCAATATAGCTTCTAGGACAAAGAGATCACAAAAATTGGAAAGGGTCCCACATATACAAAAATGTTTATAGCAGAGCTCTTTGTGGTGACCAAGAACTGTAAATCAAAGGAAGCCCATCAATTGGAGAATGGTTGAACAGGTTGTGGTATATGAATGTAATGAAATCCCATTATGCTTTAAGAAATGATGAACAGGAAGACTTCAGAAAGACCTGGAAGGACTTGTATGAACTGATACTGAGTGAAAGAAATAGAATCTGGAAAACTTTGTACACAGTAACAACCACAGTGTGCAAGGAAAGATTACATACAGTCTTGGGAAGGGAGGGGGAGGGAGAGAGGAAGCAGCAGGGAGGGGAAGAAAATCTAAGATTTATGAATGTGATTATAGAAAACTGAAAACATATGATATTTATAAAAAGAAGACAAGCTTAAAGTTCCTGCCACAACAAATGCTATAATTGTAAATGATGGAATAGGAATAAATCCTGCGTAGACTACTGGGAATGTTTTCATAAAGCATGGCTCTGGACTATGAATTATTCCTAGAGATCAAGTTGAGATTTGTTGATTTCTGCTGAACAGACATTTACCATTATCTTTCCATTTACCATTATCTTACCATTATCGATATTTATTTTTCAGTGTTGCATTCAGACTATGTGAATTTTTTGTACTTACTTCTATAAGGACACTGAACCTTTACATTAATGAAGGAATACATCCCATGAATATAACAGCTGCCTTAAGAAAGAAGCAAACCTTTCCTCTGCTACCTCAGTACATTTATGGAAGGAGTTTCTCCTTTATTTTAAAATGGTTCGATGATATTACTGAGAACTAATTCTCTTCCAGTAAAATAAGAAAATGAAAATTTCTTGTTTAAAGTCATGTTTCAACCATAGATTAGATTATTTGTCTGAGTTACAAATAGGAATTGCCAGAGAACGTAGAAAGTGGTGAATAAATCTATGTTACATACAATTTCAGATAAAAATATTAGATGCTAGATCAACATGTACATATTTGTGTTTATTATCATTTAGGTTTTTTAGGACTCAATTGACTCCAATATTTCATCTGCATTTCTATTTAACTCAGAAGTGCCATCAACTGAACAATATGAACTTGTTTCAATTATGGAAAGTGATATCTCACATCAGATAATCTACTATTTCCCTGTAGAATTGAATACAGTCAATAGTGGGAATTTAAGGTAAATACAGCTATTGCTGAATTATGTCCCTACATGAGTATATTCTAAGAACTCTCATATAATCATGATCTTTTGCTGTGGATAACTCTGCGTTGAATCTGTAAGAGAAAGAATACCATTGAGAAGGCCTGAAATCACACAAACTTCAAGAAGAGCCATAAGGTACCCTTTAGTGTGATAAATTCAAAGTTCAAGGGGGATGGCAGGGAAAACGAGACCTTTTAAGCACCATGATTACTGAAAACAGAAAAGTCAAATTGAAACTGATGTGGGTAGGAAAGAAAGGAGCAAACCATACAAGAGATAAGAAGTAACATCATGGTGCCCCACAAAATCCAGAAGGAATAAGAGTGAGTGACAAAGGGGTTGAAACGAAAAAAAAAAAGCAGCAACACAGTGGAGAAGAAAGCCATCTTCACTCTCCCTACATATCCAGTCACATACTAGTTTTGTATGTGTGTGTGTGTGTGTGTGTGTGTGTGTGTGTGTGTGTGTGGTGATCCCTTCTGATTCAGGTTTCTGTCACTTTATGATTATTGCAAAAGTTTCCAAATTGTCTCCCCACACCAATCCATCATTCACAAGTTAGGGACTCCCACGTATACTCAATAAGCTCCAGTGCTTCCTTATTACTTCCCTTTTCAAAACATACAATTATGTGCTGGTTACTTAAGATTTTCCAACTGCAAATGTTGTTTCCTTTGCTTTAAAAAAAACACAACATAATTGATTTTTTCTTTTTACATTACCTTCATATATGAATACATCTTTCCCCTCCCCTAATCTTTTAAACAATTATTTAAAGGAGAAAAAAACATAACCAAAAAGCAGCCAACGCATCAACTGTGTCTGATGATGTATATATGATTTCATATCCATAATCGTCTGCTTCTGTGGTGGAGGGATGTCTATTTCTTCACCTTTTTTAAGGGGCCCACGTTTGGTCATTAATATATGGCATTCAGTTTTGTTGATTTATTCCTTTCATTTATATCGTTGTAATTATTGTATATAATGTTTTCCTGCTTTTATTTCATTTTATCATAGTTAATGTCTTCCACCTTTTCTGAATTATTCCATTTCATTAAATTTACATAACACAATATGGTTACTCCATTAAGGAGTTAATGAGCACTCATCTTGTTTCTATTTCTATGGTGCCATAAAAAGTGTTGCCATAAATATTTTATGCTATGCATATGTATGACATTTTTGTTGTTGTGAATGTGATAAAAGTATGTATCTAAAACTGAAAGCTAGCATTACTTGCAAGGGGGTAACACAAGACGTTTTCACAATAGATAATGGTAAAGGCATGGCGACTTCATTTCCCCACTATTTTGGGCAATGTGCTACCTAGTGTGAAACGACTTTACACTAGAAAGATCACGGGCTTTCAAATCAGAGAACATTATCTCGAATCTAGCCTCTGACCTTTTATTACCTTGTGATGTTGGGCTCTGGCCTGGGCCTTCTTTTCTTCTTCCTTTACATTATTTAGCTTGCTGATCTCTTCAGTTCTCACATATTGAACTACCATCTCAAAACAGATGACTTTCCTATCTCTTTGACCAAACCTAACCTCTTTCATGACCTCTATTTTCCCATCTCTGATTGTCTATTGGACACTCCTTAAATGAATGTACTCCAGATGTCTTACACTCAACATGTTGAAACTGAGTTTATTATTTATGACCCCCTCCAACACCACCATTTTCCCATCCTCATGTCTCTGCAGCTGTGGAAGGTATCACCTTCCTCTACGGTCCTACAGACTCACATCCTTGTCAGCCTTGACTCTACATTCTCATCTCCCACATCCAGTCATTTGTCAAGTCCTGTCCTTTCTACCTTGGTAACATTTCTTACATATGCCCTCCTCTTTCCTATAACATGGCAATCACTCTGGCCCAGGCCTCCCTCACCTTAGGCCAGAACTATTACAGTAGTCTGCTGAGGGGTCTCCCTTCTTCATTGTCTCTCCCCACTCTGGGCCATTCTCTACTCAGATATCAAATTGCTCTTTCTGAAGTGCAGGGATTTCCTAAAGACTCATGATGGAAAATGCTGTCCACATCCAGAGAAAGAACTGATGGCAGCTAAATGGACATCGAAGCACATGATTTTAATTTCTTTATTGTTTCCATGTTTTCTTTCTTCTGTTCTGTTCCTTCAAAATATGACCAATGACTGACATGTATGGCTTATATCAGATTTCTTACTCTCTTGGGAAGAAGGATAAAAGAAAAATTTGTAACTCAAAATTTTTTAAAAAATAAATGTTGAAAATTGCCTTTACATGTAATCAGAATAAAATAAAATACTATTTTTAAAATAAAGTGCAGGGGTGACCATGTTGTTTTTCTATTTGACAAACTTCAATGACCCTCTAGTATGAACAGGAACAAAAATAAAATCCTGTTTGACATTTAGACTGTGAGCTCCTTCAAGACAAGGATCATTTTCTGCCTTTCTTTTTATCCCAACACTTAGGACAGTGTCTGGCACACAGGAGGCAGCTAATTAATGCTTACTTAATTGATCTGAAAATGAAGGGTTTAGACCAGATGAACTCTGAGGTCTCTTTCAGCTCTAGATCTATAACAGACAATCAAAGGGAATTAGTTGCTAGAAAAATGCATGAAAGGAAACAATGAAGTCCTTAAACCCATTCTCTATTACTCAATATGCTATGCCAAAATTCCAGTGAATTAGAATCTATGGGAACCTGCAAACTGAAATGCTGCTCACAAATGACATTGTTTCTGCACACAAAGGAAAAGTAGAGGAGGGATCCTGGGCATCTTATCCTTCACCAGTCATTTAGGGAGCTCTTACTCTCCCCACATCTCCCCAGCTCCCATTTACTGCTCTGATACTGACAGGCTTCTGCACTCTCCAAAGAGGGAGAAGAGCCCAACTTGGATGCAGAGCAGAGGAGGCCCAGCATCCGCATTTCCACTTACACTGACACTTCTGCTACTGGTCAAGAAGGGCCTCCCATAAACTTCATGAGGTAAAGGTAAGTTCTGGGCAGCCCCACCCTTCCATGGAAATGAACTAACCACAAAATCCACTCATTTAAAAGCATCTCCTGCTAAACATTATGGGCAAATGGTGTGATGATTTTTAACAATTAATTTCCTTGGACTTACTCCAAATGGCACTAATTCGGGGGAACCTTAGATGACATTCCATTTTCATTACTAATTAAAAAACTAACAAACTTTTACAAAAGGTTCAGAAAATAGGTGGTGTCTTAGTAGATTTCATAACTGTGACTAAAGGGAGAATTGTTCACTAAACAGGAGTTTGCAGAAACCAGACGAGAAAACAATTTTGATGGTCTGAAACTGAGAAGCCTTTACATGACAAGATTAACAGCTAAAAGAACTTTTGATGAGGAAAAATGTCTTTGCCTCAGTTGTCTCTGATAAAGGAGGGGCAGCTAGTTGGGGCAGTGGACAGAGCACTAGTGCAGGAATCAGGAGGACTTGAGTTCCAATCTCACCTCAAACACTTGACACTCACTAGCTACGTGACATTGGGAAAGTCACTTAACCTCAATTGCCTCATCATGGATCACCTTCAGTCATCTTGAGGAATATCTATTCACAGGATTCAGAAGACTCTGGAGAACAAGTGAGGCTGGTGACCTGCACAACACATGCTCACTCAAAACAAAGTCAAGTGCAAATCATGTCATTATTTCTCTGATGGATTGGTCTTCTTCAGCAATGCAGAATGAATATACTCTGATAAAGATCCATTATCCAATACATGTAGGGAATGAGTACTGGTATATAAGGCCAAGAAATGAGGAGTTCTCCAGTTTGCTCCAAATCACAACAATGAAAAAAATGGAAATTAAAACTCTGAGGTCTCACCATTTCCCCAGCAAATCTTCCAAGGTGCTAACACATGAAAATGGTTCCTGTGGGAAGGACTATACAAAGACAGGCATTTTGATGTCCTACCTGTGGAGTTATGCACTGGTACCATAATTTGTGAAAAACAATTTGGAATCATGCTCAAAAGTGTCCAAATCTCTATGCCCTTTGATGCTGAGATACCATGGCTTAACTTATATGACAATGAGGTAAAAGATGGGGGGAAAATCTCAGATACGCATATATATGAAAATATTCATTGCAACACTTTGTGGTAGCAATGTAGAAACAAAGCAGGGGCCCATCACCTGAGAAAGGGCTAAGCAAATTGTGGCATAGGAATATAATGAAATTGTGTTGAAACAGAAGAAACAACAAAAATGAAACATGGGAAGACTTAAATGAACTGATACAGAACAGTGTGTGCAGAACCAGGAAAGAAACACACTCAAGACTACAAAATGGGGGAAATGATGCTGAATGTTATATAACTAGAGATACCAAGCTTGGCCTCAGAGGAGAAAAAATAAACATTTCATGGAGGAAGTAGGGAGATTATGGGATATCACCACTGATGCATATACTGTTGGATACATGTGATCTGTGTGATGGTTATTAGGAAACATTCGGGTAAGAACTTTGTTATGAGGAAAAGCAATGGGGGTAGGGTATATGAATATAGCAATGAATATAACAGGAATACAAAATGTATTACTAAAACTTTAATTTGTTAAAAGTGCCATGGAGAGACACAGGATAGACCAGTATGGGCTACAGTATATCATCAAATAAGAACTGAGCAGAAGTGACACAAGAGTCATGAGAGAGATGGATCACCAGAATGAGGGGGGCCCATCACATGGGAAAGTTAGGAGTTTCTGGGCACATAGTCTGTAAGGGCACTGGTACCTACATAATATTAGGAAATATCTCAGGAAGGTCACTAACTTGTTGATAAAACAACATCTGCAGGAATTATGGAAGAAAATTGACAAGAGACCCCCAGGATGAAAAGGTGTGATTGGATTGCAATCTGCACCTCTGGAAGAATCTCATACTTTGACAGAATCTACAAATCCCAAATGCTGAAGTTTCCTCCTTTACTCCCCTCATTTTGTCTCCTTGTCACCAAGCACTAGTTGATTCTCAGTCTTCTAATTCTTCGGTGAAGGTTCAAGGGATAAAAATGGATTGAAAAAAGGTGCAGAAACAAAGGAGAGTGTAAGGGGTTTGAAGCTCTCTTAGAAAAATACCAAGAGTCCAGACAGACAAAGGTACATGGAAGGAGCTAGGCCAAGGAAGGGGTCAATAAACCTAATTCCTGAAGAACTGGGCACAAGCAGGGGCCTCCAAACGTGAGAGGGAGGCATGGGGACTCAACAGTTCCAGGGGACACAGGCTCAGGCATCAGCTCAGGAGCCCTGCAGAGAACACAGAACAGGCACAGAAGAGTCTGCATGGGGGTCTGAACCAAGAAATAGAACCACTTCTTACCACTAAGGGCCCCCAAGTCTCTTTTTAGCTTCAGACCACACTGGGCAGACACTGTAGCTGTGAGAATCCTGATCCCACCTGGGTACAAGGATCTTACCTGTTGGTTGTGAACCACAATTTCCTGGGGAAGAAGAGAGACAGACATACAAATCCTTGTAAATCCTAGAGTCACAAAAGCAAAGGGTACCAGGGTTCTGAGCACTGTGAGACTGGGGTCTCCTGCCACTGCTTAGTCCAGCACCAGACACCACAGAGGAAGCACTTAATCAATGCTTCATTCATCCAGCTACAACAGTGTGAGAGGATGGAGGTGGGGGGAGGGAGAATGCCAGGGGAAGGGCTAAAGGCTGGAACCTGAGACCCCTCCCAAGGCTGTCTCTATTGTGAATATGAGATTCCCTAAGTCCCTTGAGCCCTGGGATCTGGCCCCTTCACCATCTTCTACAAGTTCCAGCTGGAGAAGAGCTAAAGTCCCAGCCAGACCACTCCTTCACCCCGGACCTGGGGTCAGATTTCTGGCACAATCAAATATCCTCTCTGTCCTAGGGAAGATCATGGATGGGAGGGGTCTCAGGCCATTCCCCAGACTATCTCACCTTTCTGACTCCTCTTGTGGACAATGAGGCCAACACCAAAGGAAATCAGCCCCAGCACGAGCCCCCCGACTCCACTCAGCATCTTACTCTGGGCAGATTCAGACTGTGCTTCTGCAGAGGAGAGACATCAAGGATCAAAACTTTCCTTCAAGAGACAGCCCCATGTGGGGAGCAGACTGGTCTGAAGGGGGAGAGTGAGAAGGTAGGTAAATCCTGTCTAAGAATGGATTGATGTGCAAAGGGCCTTTCAGGACTCAGGAAGTGAAAGCTCACCAGGAGAACTGACATCAATCCATCTCAAAGACTAGCTCCCCAACCCTATGACAAAGGGATCTATAGGCTAATCACAGAGTCCAAGAGGGAGGTCAGCTCACAAGGTGGGGACCAGTAGGAAGCTGACAAGTCTCCATAGTTCTTAGGTGAGCACTACCATTAGGGGGCTGGGCTGGGAAAAGGGAGGAGGGTGGATAGCACCACATGGGATTTGTATCAACCCAGGGCACAAGGAAAGAGGGTCCAGGATACACACTGAGGGGATCTCAGAGCTAGCTCCATGTGTTGATCAATGTTAGAAATGGAGGGTGAGGGAGCTCTATCTCACTCCAATCCAAGATGACAGGTTTCTGAAGGCTGGAGTGCTCTACTTGGCATGTGTAGACATCACCACGCTTGGGGGTCATTTCCAGCATCACCAAGATCTGGTAAGTCCAATCTCCATTGCTGACCAGGCCTGTGGACACAACCCCAGCTGTCTCCTCCTGCCCATTCAAGAACCACCTGACTTCAATGTCCCCAGGATAGAAACCAGTGACAGAGCAGACAAGCAAGTTGTGGTGTCCCAGGGGAGCCAGCTTTGATGGATACACAATCACCTCAGGCTCAACTGGAAGAAAGAAGAAAGACCTTGAGCAAGGGATCCAGAGCAGGTCTTCTTAGTCTAGCCACCACTTCTGCCACATGATCCACAACCACCCTCAGGTCTCCTCTCTTTCCTAGAGCCAGAAATGGACATCTTGGTAGAAATTTAAATTCCTCCTAAAACTAGAAATCTGAAGTAGCAGGAAGTGGGCCCAGGAGTCCATGGTGCTGAATTATCACAGTCCCAGATCATTAGAATTCAGTGATATGGGAAGAATTTAGCAGGTAAGATTTCTCATTGTAAACAGATAATTTGAAAAGGATTATTTTCAAAAGCAGAATGTAAAGGCATATAATAAACTATTTTCAGAAATACTTCTAGGTCACATATTAAGAGACGGTATCAATCCACTGAAGAAATCTTGAATCAGGGGAACAGTGGTGAACATCTAGGCCCAGCAGAAACCTGAGCATCCTGACCCAAAGTCCAGGGACCCTGGGAGAAGCAGAAGTATGTCTGGTTCTGAGGAGAAAGACGATTTCAAAGAGCCATCGCAGAAGAGTGGGAGGGAAAGGGAGGTAGAGAATGTGGTTGAGACAGGAAAGAGCAGAGCACGGGAAGTCTCTGCTGAGCTTAGATTCAAGTATAAAAACTGCAAAGTTGCATTCATAATTTAAAAAGGTTCATGGAGCCTGGGCATTCAAGACTTGGGGGATTTAATTTTATATTAATCATGTTGCTCTCTCTTTTTCCAATTGCGTATAACTTTTTTCAAGATTTCTTCGGATTTTTATTTGGCACAGGTATTGGAGTGGTTGGACATTTCCTTCTCCAGATCATTTTACGGATGAGGAAACTGAGGCAAACAAGGTTAAGTGACTGGCCCAGGGCCCCACAACCAGGAAATGTCAGAGGCCAGATTTGAAGTGAGGGAGATGAGTCTTCCTGACTCCAGGCTTGGCACTCTTTCCAGTGTGCTACCTCATTGCCTATTAACCACTTTGGCATTGTATAAATGTGAGTTACTTATTGGTGAAGGATTTGGGGCCTGTTCCCAATGTTATTAACCTCCATTGCAACTGGAGGAAGAAAATCTGAATTTTACTGAGGAAAAGGACTCAGGGAACCAGAATCCATGGACAACCAAGGGTGTCCCTTCCCCTTCTCCATTCCCTCTGTCCCTCCAGTCTTTTTCTCCCTTTATTCTCCCCTTTCTTCTTCTCTCTCCTCTGCTTCCTTGTCCCCTTCTCTCCTGTCTGGTTGTTTTGTTCCTAATTCCTGCCCATCACCTCTGTTCTTTCTTCTCACTCTCACTTCTCTCTCATCCCTCCTTCTTTCTCCTCCATCCCAATCCCCTCCTTCATTCTTCTTCCTTCCCCTCATCCCCCCTTTCTCCCTCATTTCTCCCCTCACCCATCTCCCTTCCCTGCTCTTCCCCCTTGGTCCCCTCTCTTCCTCTTCTCTCACAACCCATCACTTCCCCCTTTCCTGCTCCGCCCCCCCGGCCCCGTCTATCCTCAGCTCCTGTGACCCCCACACCTTTCCTCCTCCCCACCTGCCCCCTCCATTACAGCCTCCCCTCCCCCTACGCTCCCTTCCAGCCCCTTCTCTTCTCCTCCCTCCCTGCTCTGCGCCCTCCCCAGGACGCCCCCCCCCGCTCCCTCCTCTCTCTCCCGGGGTCCCTGCCGGGCTCCCCTGGTCCTCCCTCCCCTCCCGGGGGCGTGCACTCACCGCGCCTGGGGACTGAGAAGGGCTCAAACACCCCGTAGTTGTGCCTGCAGTTGTCCACCGCGATCCGTGCGCGCTCCAGGATCTCCTTCTGGCTGTTCCAAAGCTCAGCCGCGCTTCGCCCCAGCTCGGACAGCGCCACAAACTCCCCCACGTCACTGTCAAAGCGCACAGTCTCCTGCCGGTTGTAGATGAGTCTCACTACAAGCTGCACGTGCTGCGTCCCGTTCACAAAGTGACACTCGCACTTTCCTTGCAACGTGAAGTGCTCTGGGGGGACACCGGAGCAGGGTCAGCCCTGAGGGACACTTCGCCCTCGAACCTGTGATCACAACCTGAGCCTGACCAAGGAGAACTAGCATAACATCCGACTGCTCAGCCCCACCCCCTCTGAGGCCCAGAGACCACAAGTGACTTTCCGAGGTCACCCCGCAAACCGGGAATGAAGCAGAACTAGAACCCAGACCTCCAGGTTCCCAGACCGGGCCTGTCTTCTGGGCGTCACAGCTGCCCCTCAACCACACCTGGCCTGGTGCAAACACTGCCAGGAAATTCTACCCCAGGTCCTCCTCTCCCCAGTTTAACCCCCTCCCGGCCCCTCTGCAGAGATCCCCACACACCTCCATGACCCTGGAGGTCACAGCCCTCTGTTCTCTGACCAGGGGACAGTAATCACCTCAATATGACCCTCGCCATGGACGGCTCTGGTCACAGTTCTGCTGGACCTGGGCTCCCTCCCCCAGTCACCTCCTGGGCATGTCCTACATCCTGCTCCTCCTAGAATGTAGGGCAGGAAATGACTTGTTTATATGTAAACTAGCACTCAGCACAGTGCTGGGCACATGGGAATCACTTAATAATACTTACTTACTGAGTGATGGCCACCCCTAACTGTGACCACTTAATTCATCTCCTCAAGAACCTGTGCAGCCTCCCTATGGACCCCTGGAGAAATTTCAGAGCCCTGACTTTGGCTCTCAGCCCTCCCACTCTGAGTCCAGCCTCCCTTTCCAGCATCTCCTATTCTTCCTTCTCACACAATTTATGTTTTAGTCAAACCTGCCACTTGCTGCTGCCCAAACACAGCATTTCATCTCCCACCTCCACACAGGTGAACAGCCTCCATGCCAGGCCTGCCCTCTGCCCCACTCCCAACTTCTGGATTCCTTGATCTTCTTATACTTAACTATCTTCCCTTCTCTGTGTAGAACTGTACTTCCCCAAAGACAGTCAGCTAATAAACATTTATTAACTGCTTATTGTGTGCTGGCTACAATGTCAGGTGCTGGGAATATAAATATATAATTGTAATATGTTCCTTAGGAAGAGGAAAATCTGAAAAAGGTTTGGATTTGGGTGAAAGCAAGGAGTTCAGTTTTCAACATGTGTTTAAGACAGTTTGGACACCTCAGGCAGGAAATACCTAGAAAGCAGCAGGGGATGCTGGACAGAGACAGGGGCACGAAACACAGATTTAGGAGTCATCTGAACAGATATGGGAATGAACTCTATTAGAGGTGAGGAAGTCCCAGACAGAAGAGGAGAGGGCCCACAGGTCAGACCCTTATGAAACAACCCCATTTAGGGCACAGGATGTGGATGATGAACCTGCAAAGAGAACTGAGAAAAAGTGGCCAGACAGATAAGGAGAGAGCAGTCATAAAAACCCAGAGAGGAAAGAATACCCAGGAGGATAACAGGGTCAGATCCCTCGAAAAGTTTCTGAAAGAGGAAGCCTGAGAAGAGACCATCAGCTCTGGCAATGAAGACATAGATCCTTGGTCACTTTGGAGAGAGCAGTCTCAATAGAATAATGAGGTGGGAAGTCAGACTGCCAAGGACTGGGGTGTGAGGGAGAGAGGTGGAGCCAGTGTGTGCAGAGGCTTTGTGTAGGAGTCTGGCTGAGAAAGGAAGGGAAATGATGTAGGATAATCACGTGAGCAGATTACCATCTAGCCAAGGTAAATATTTTTGCAAACCTAAGAATCTGCTCGCAGCTGAGGTTCTTGCTAGGAATGCTTCCAATGCCCCTTCTTATTGAACATCCAAACTGTCACTAACAAAGACACAGCCATCCTTCTGTCACCCAGGCTGCGTTTGGGGTTTGGTCTCTTTTTGCATCCCCAGTACATAAACTTAGCACAGTGCCTGGCACATAGCAGGTGCTTAATAAATGTTTATTGACTGACTGACAGTGAGAACGGCTACAGAATGAAGTGGATGGAAGCAGCAGAAAAATTTATACAATGACAATAATATGAAGACAAACAACTTTGACAGACTTAGGAAATCTGATCCCCATAATAACCACCCATGACTGAAGGGGACTGATGATGAAACATGGCACCCACTTCCTGATCAAGAGGACTCAGAACGCAGGAGAATTTTTTAAAATGGCCAATGCAAAACTTTATTTTACTTGACCATGTATGTTTATAAAAGGGGTATGGTTTCTTCTCTCAATTTGAAAGGGAGAAGTATAAGTTTGGAAGGTAGGAAAGGCAGTTTTTTGCTGATTGAAAAATACATTTTTTAAAAGAAAGAAATTTATGATTTAGACCCAAAATGTCAGTAAATCATATATCCCTCACTGGTCCAGAAATAACAGTACTAGGCATATACCCCAAAGAAGTCAAAGGTAGAAGACACATAGCTGAGATACATACACACACATATGTACACAAATACATATAACATATACATATTATGAGATAGGTCTCTATATATGAGTGCCCATACCTATAGCAGCACTTTTTGTTGTAGCAGAGACCTGGAGACAAAGTGGGTGCCACTATTTCAGAAACAAATAAACACATTCTGTTCTAAGAGAGTAGAAGTGTGTCCTGGGCTGTGAGAAGCGATGAAAAGGGTGGATCCAGGGAATCCCAGGAAACACTGTCTGAACTAATGCAGAGAAAAGGGAACAGAACAAGGAGGCCAGTTTCCTCAATGACAGTAGACTGAAGAAAAACAGCCTTAAAAGACTTCAGACTCAGGTCAGTGCAGTGACCCCCCAAGGCTCCAGGAGACACAGACTGAAGCTCTTCCCATCTCTTGGAAAACAGCTGATGGACCAGAGGCAGGGAATAAGCCAGACATTTCAGTCACAGCCCAAAGACACAGGACTCCCATTTGTGGGGGTGGGGAAGTTTTTGGTGTAGGTCTGAGTGACTGATGGGTAGAGATAATGCTGCAAAAAATGACAGAAAAGATCATCAGTGAAACATTTTTTGAAATACAAAGACCAGGGGCGGAGCCGCCTGCAGCGGCCACTCCAGCCGAGCCGCGGCCGAGGTCCGGGGGTTCGCGCAGGGGCGGGAGGGGTCCGGGCCGAGCGGGCTTAACCCCTTCCGCGCCGCGGCCGCGCGGGCGGCGCTTATGGCCCCTTCGCCCCGCCGCTGGGCAGCCGCTCGCGCCGGGGGAGCCCGCTCTCCGTTGCTGTCGGAGGCTCCCGGCTCGTTTCGGGGCTCCCTATGAGTCACGGAGCGATGCCCCAGCCCGGGGGGTGGCCGGGGACAGGCGGCCCCGAAGGGCCCGACCTGGAGGCGGAGCCCGCCCCCCTGGGCCGTAGGAAAGCGGTGGAGAGAGAGAGGGCGCGCTCGCTGGCGGGGCCGGCCACCCCGAGGGACCCGGGGTCCGACCGCGTCCGGGACTATTCGGGAGAGCAGGAGGAGGACATGTATCGTGCTGAAGATGAAATAGAAAAGGAGAAAGAATTACTGGTACGTGAAAGAGGGTTATCAGAGCCCAAGTTAAGTGTGGCCCCTGAAATGGACATCATGGACTATTGCAAAAAAGAGTGGAGAGGAAATACCCAAATGGCAAAACGGATGAAAAAGGGCTATGAAGAAGTTTCTCAGAAATTTACCTCTATAAGAAGAGTCCGAGGTGATAATTACTGTGCTCTCAGGGCAACCCTATTCCAGGCAATGAGCCAATCAACTGATCTTCCTATCTGGCTCAAGAATCAGGATATAATGCTGTTGCCAGAGGAACTAATAAGCGGATATAACTGGATCAAGCAGTGGAAGCTTGGACTGAAATTTGATGGGAAGGGAGAGGACCTGGGAGATAAAATTAAAGAATCCTTAGCTCTACTAAGGAAGAAGTGGGCAGGCTTGACTGCAATGAGAACTGCAGAAGAGAGGCAGGTGGCTTGTGATGAGCTCTTCCGAAATGAAGAGGAAGAATATAGCCTCTAAGAAGCTGTGAAATTTCTGATGTTGAGCAAGGCCATTCAGCTCTACAATGACAAAGAGAAGGGAAAGGAAGTGCCATTCTTCTCCGTGCTTCTGTTTGCTCGAGACACCTCAGGAGACCCTGCTCAGTTGCTGAGGAATCACTTGAATTAAGTGGGCCACTCTGGTGGCCTCGAGCAGGTTGAAATGTTTCTTCTTGCCTATGCAGTGCATCATACCATACAAGTTTATCGACTATCTAAGTACAACACTAAGGAATTCATCACATCTTATCCTACAGATCCACCCAAGGACTGGCCTGTGGTGACTTTGATTGCTGAGGATGACAGGCATTATAATATTCCTGTCAGAGTGTGTGAGGAGACAAGTTTGTGATAAAGAGATCAAAAGAGAGAGAAACTTGTTAGCTTGTGGCTTGAGATATGGTCTTAGCATGGTCTAAGAGACATCTT
>JAQQSK010000323.1:0-23219 GCA_028658325.1 Potorous gilbertii
GAAAAAGAAAAGAAGAGTAGTGAAGTGTTACTAGCTGTAGCCTAGAAAGGGGACATTTCAGGCAATACTTTCTGATGTGCCAGAATGAGCCTACCTTGCCTGGGCAGACTCCAGTTCCTGAAGTAGGATGGGGTAGAGGGAGCCAGGATGCCAGTGAAAGCAATAGTGCCCTGAGTACTCTTTGTGGCATTGGACACTGCATGGTAGAGAGGACCAATCACTGCCTCTGGAGTCAGAGGTCAGGGTACAAGTCCTGCTTCTAATACTTGCCACCTGAGTGATTGTGGACACAACACCCCTAGGTCTCAGTTTCCTTCTCTGTAAAATGAGAGATTAGGATTAGAAGTGATTGCTTTCTACTTGAGATCTCTGATGCCATGAGAATGTAAGGAAAAAAATCATGTTTCCCTATTGGCATATCAATACATATGTATATGTATATATACACACACATGTATATGTGTATATGTATGCACAGATATGTTGTTCAGTTGTTTTTCTGGTCTCATTCAACTCTTTCATTTGGGGTTTCCTTGGCAAAGATATTGGAGTGGTTTGCCATTTCCTTCTCCGCTCATGTTACAGATAGGGAAACTGAGGCAAACAGTTAAATGACTTGCCCAGGGTCACACAACTAGTGTCTGAGGCTAGATTTGAACTCAAGTCTTCCTGATTCCATTCAATGTGCCACCTAGCTGACTCTTACAGGAGCTTTATCAGATGGATGCGACACACATTATCCTCACTCTATCTATTGCCCCCAATTCCAAATCCTCCACACCGTTGATTGGGGCTCTCATCTGGCCATCTCCTGTCACAGACTAACCTCCCATGTGCCAGGAAAGGTTCAGGGGGAGGCCAGGCAAGTGGTGGCAGAGAACAACTCCCCCTAGCCCTGTGTTGATGACAAATAGAATGATAACTTGAATAATTGGCCAAGAATGGCGCCCCAGAGAGACAGATGCCTCACCATGATGCCAGCTGTAATTGAGCCCAAGTTCATTTCCTGCGCGCCTGTGGCCACTGCCCTAACACATGCATGGCAGGACTATCCACCCACGATAAAGTGTCACTGGACAGTTATGCCCCGCTAGCCCTTGCCAGTTCACCCATCCTCCCTGCCTGTTGTTACTCAGAGTTTCCATCCCCTATGATGCCTCTCCCAAGCATGGGGTACACGCTCTGCCATTCAGTTCCTCTTTCTGGAACATCTTTCTCCCTTCAAAGCCCTGCTCATCAATCTCCTTGGGGCAAGCCTTTCCTTAGTTGTTCGGGTTCTTTTCCTCCTCACATTATCATGTATATACTTGTGTGTTTATGTGCTATAACCCACCCCCTCCTCACCCAAAAGAGCAGATCTTTGTGGATAAGGGCTGTTTTTCCTTCTGTCTTTGTAGCCCCCAAGTCTAGTGCTTCCTCATGCTCATTGTAGTTACTTAGGATATGTTTGTCGCATTGAAGTAGATCAGATTCCAGAAATATCCAGGTCAGTCATCTTGCCAAGGCAAGCACTTCCTTCTTCCTCCACAGTTCTGCCAGGTCCACATCCACTAAGCACAAAGTTTTGAAGCTTCTTTCAGCTCCTACCTTCCACTTTCACTTATAGTTCCCTCTTCCTTATTGGGAACTAGCTTAGTCTCGCTTAGTCTCTTTTCTTCTGAAACCACAGAGGCTTTTTTATTTAGCTTTTTTAAAAAGATGAGACCTCATACAGTCATTCATGGGACTAGGCAAAAGAAAATGAATGGGCTGGATGCAGGATCAGCAGGCTAAAGAGTCCTGCCACCCACTCCTGGGTCTCTTGAAATTACCTGACTTTGGGTGGCAATTAATTGCTTGTGGTAATGAGGAAGATAGGCCTCTCGGCCATAATGATGCCTCCTCTCATTTCTTATCATTGACATCTTAGGGGAATGTGTCTAGCAGTAACTCTCTGGGCCAAAATGAGTGGATATTTTAGTCACTTTCTTCACATCATTTCACATTGTTCTAGGGAAGAGATGAAATGATTCACACCTCCACCAACAGTTTATTACCACTCATCTTCCCACAACCTCTCCAACATTGACTATTGTCATATTTTAGCACCTTTGCTAATTTACTGGGAGTGAGATAAAACCTCAGAGTTGTCTTGATTTGCATATTTCTTATTATATGTGATTTGGGGAGTTATTTCATGATTGTGAAATTCTGAGATTCTCTCCAGAATTATTCATTACATACTTTAACCACTTTCTATTGGAGAATGACTTTGAATCTAATACATCTCTGCTAGTTACCTATATGTCTTGGATACTAGACTCTTATCAAAGGTATTTTTTCACAAAATTATTTTTTGCCATTTCATCACTTCCATTCTTATTCTGGTTCCATTAATTTTGTTCATGCAGAAAGTTTTCAATTTCAACCAAATTGTTTATTTTATCATTTTAATTTTTTAAATGAATCAAATAGTGTCATTAATCAAAATTATTTCTTTCATATTTGGGGATCACCTATGTCCCTTTTTTGGTTGAGAATCCCTAACCGCAGATGTTCAATGATAAAGTTGTGTTCCAATTTTTATGCTGTTATGTTAAATATTCAGACTACATAGCCATTTTAAATTTATTGCATCACATGATGTCAGATGTTGGCCTACACCTAGTTTTTGCCATAAGGTTTTCCAATTCTCCCAGAAATTCATGTCATACTGAGAGGTCTTTCTCAGATTAATTTATATATATATATAGAGAGAGAATATATTTATATTTACATATAAATATATATTTGTATAATATATATTATATATGTTGATCATTCACAGGTTTATCGAGTTCAGTTATTCCTGATTTGACCTTGTATACACTGTTCCACTGATTAGCTTTTCTATTTTTCCTAACCCGCACCAAACAGTTTTGATGATTACTGTTTTACAAGGTAAATTGGATGTAGGAGTTTTATTCCCACTATCTCCCTCTGCTTTCCATTGTTTCCCTCGAAATTCTAGATCTTTTGTTCTCCTAAGTCAATTTTATTTTCATGTTGCTTAACTCCATAAAAAATCCCCTGCTCGTTTGATTGGTATGGCTCTAAATCTGTAAATTAATTTCCACAGGATGGCCATTTTCATTATATTGGTATGGCCTAGCCACGAGCCTGGGATATTCAGTAAGAGCTCTAAGCCCTGAAGGCTTTGAATAGTGTAAATATTGTCTTATTGAAATTGAAGACTGCTCTTCTGCTCCTCAATCCCTCCAAGGCTCTGCTAAGAATGGGTATTTTTGTTGCTAACAGTTCCTGATAATACCTTCCAGGATTTACTATTTGAATCAAGGAAGTATAAAATATTAGGGATTATTAGCCCTTCCTACTTTAGTAGGGAAATACCTGGGAGTACGGAATACTCAAAACTATCTATGATCTCCTCTTCCTTTATATTTATTGCAGCCCATCCATAACTGTCAATCCTGTGTAACTGTTGTTCATGTCCTCTTATAATTTCACCACAGGGAGTTCATACAACATTTGGAGGACTGTCCTCTTTTCTTCTTGATATCACTGGGATATTGACGGGACACATGAATGGTTCATCCAGTATCTCTTACTCTAGCCTCATGACCAAGTCATTGTAATCATCATTGCCATCGTCTTCTTTTCCTTCTCCTTCTTCCTCTTCTTCTTCACCTTTTCCTTACAGAATCTCAGAATTGAAAAGAATCTTAGATGCCTTCTTGTCTCACCTATACCTGAATAAAAATACTGAGACACAAATCCATTCCACAAGTTATTCCCCATAAGATCATCTAGCATCTGCTTTAAGCCTTAGGATGATAGGATCATAGACAGGGCGGACCTCAGACACCACCTAGTCTCCTCCTCTCCCCCATTTGACCTTGGTTGATGGAGCATACACTGCTTACTGACGTAGCTCACTCTACATGTTGACATTCTTTAATCTCACCCCTCTTTTGACACTCCTTTATGGCTTGCAGCCTGCACTTCTCCATTGCTCTTTGATTCTCGATTACAATTCTTCAAAGAATTACAGTGCTTCATCCCTTACAGATACTGCCAGAAGAATATTGACATTAAAAATGTGGGCCATTGATTCAGGGAAAAGCTTGGGCTCATTAAATTCAGCCCACTCTCCTCTTACTCAACTCTGGATCCAACACATTGTCCCCTTGCAGCATCTGCCTGATATATATTGATGGACAAGCTCTACAAGTTGCCAATTAAATTATGTGTCATAGTCTGGGCAATAGACATTCTTGAACCACTTGGTTTTCCTGTGTGATCAATTAGGCCAAACTCTCTAGCATGGTTATGGATCTCATTTAGAAATTTTCACAACATTCTAGGGTGTGATGCAATTAGCACACTGTCATCCATAAATAGGAAATGCAGGTGACCTCACCAAGTACAGGGAACCCTTCCTTAACTTTGCTTCCTTAACTTCCTTAAGTAGATTTCCTCCATGGCAGTGGCAAGCACTTTGAGCAAGATAATCTCCCTGTTTTGTGCCTCACTTAATGTTAATGATCAGAGGAACACTGAACAAGGTTCTAGCTCTCTTTTTATATCTTTCAAAGAATTTTCTATAACTGTCATCTATGCATGGAATATACCATGCCAATAGGGAGACACTTTGCTCTACTGAATCAAATGTGTTATATCCAATAAACCACAATCCCAGTGGAATTTTTCAGTCAACTTCTTGTGTTATCTGCCACAGCTATCACAGTGACCACAGAAGCTCATGGGCAATGGTGCATTAGTTGACTAACTGGCATGAAAAATTTCTTGAAAATGAGAGTGTTCTTAAAGTAGAAGGGGCTTCCCCAGGAAGTAGTGACTTTCCCCTCTGTGGGAGGGCGAGTGGAGTCTTTAAGCAGAGAATGGATGCCTACTTGGCAGGTATGTTGTTCAGGTCTGCGGGAGATGAAATGGTCTTTGAAGTCCCTTCTTACTCATACTCATACTCCATGATTTTCTGGTCAAAAGATCACAGATTTAGAAAAATAAATACCTTAAAGACCTTTGAATACAAGGGTTTTAGTTTTGTGTTTTTGATTTTATGCATTTAAAAACTTGATTCTGAGGTTTGGCCAGATGACAGCCAAAGAAGTCCATCACACACACACACACACACACACACACACACACACAGATACTCTTACACTCTACAGATGAGGAAACAGCTTCAGAGTGGTGAATTTTGTGACACGTGCATCATGTTTTGTAGAGGCATGGCAAAGAAGATGAGCCTTTAGTGATGGTTGGAAATGTTCCCACTACATACCTCCACTGAAAGCATTATATGAGGCTTTTTAGTTTCTTATATAGAGGCATGCATTGCCTGAGGGATTGTTTAATAGGATAAAACATGATTAACAAACTAGCATCCAGAGGGGGAAAAAAGTTCAGACACAAAACCACTAAGTATTCCTCCTGAAACTGATATGAGCTACTATCTTGGAGCTGCATGTATAGAACAGATTTGTGGCTGAATAGATGGATGAGTGTTTTTGCATATGAAGAGGGGCGGGAAAGGCAGGGACACAAGTAAACATTTCACACCCAGTGACAAAATTAGTGTTCTCTTTTTCAAACAATTCGTTGGAATTTCAATTATACCAGATATGTGTACATGGAAATTAGTTTGAACAGTGCCGGGAATGATGCTGAATCCTTTCAGAAGAAATGATTGACAGTGCCACAGAATTCCAGGGTAGCAGCTAGTCTAAGAGGAAGTATTCTTACTGTGACCTGCAACCGATCCTGATGGGTAAGTAGGGAGAAAGGTAAAGACTCAGGATGCACCAGTCATTCTCTGACCTAGTGTCTTCTCCCCAAATACTGACTAGTCTTTTTTCTTTTAGTTTTTTTCATTGAAAAGAGATTGGAACCCGCAGTTAGCTAGTCCAAATGTTTCTCATCATATATTTGCCAATAAGAAATAACAGCTTTAAAATTCTATCTAACATGAATAATGATGGTGATGATAGCTGCCATTTGTAGAACATTTTAAGGTTTACAAGACACTTTGCAAATGTAGTCTCAATTGAATGTCACAACAACCCTGGGATGTAGGTGCTATTCCTATCCCCATTTTACATTTGAGGAAACTGAGTCAGACAGAGGCTGAGTTGTCCAGGGTCACATAGCTAATGTCTGAGGTAGTTAGAGATAACTGAGCCCAACTTCCACGTTTTACAGAAGAGGAAATTAATATTTAGAATGTTTCTTGATAAAAGCATGTGTGATCACAAGAGAGCATATCAGAGCTCCAAAGTCCCTGCCAACTTAGAACTGAAAAAGAAACATTTAGGTGGCATGTGCCAGACAAATTAAACTACCACCACCACCACTACCATGACCACCACCACCACCATCACCTCCCATCAGACGTCAAGGGAGACAGTCCAAATCCAAAGGCCCCAGGAAGAGCCGTGCCCTTTCCTACTCTCCTCACTGCAAACAACTGGCCCTGGAAGGCAACATTCAGAGAATCAACTCCACTGAGATGTGATGTGACTTACCCCTTCTGCACCACCTCAGCAGTCACAACTATCAAACAATCTAGAAAAGTAGGTTGTTGCTACAAAAGTCCTTGGCACCTTCCAAAGATGAATATGACAGAGGGATATGATTTTATCAATGACAATGACACCAACGAAAATGACACCACGGAATATTTCTATCCGATTTGCTGTGGAAATCTCTGATATATGTTGGGTTCCCCATTAGACTATGAGCTCCTTAAGGGCAAGAGCAGTCTCTGCTTTTCCACTTATCTCTCTAGATCTTAATAATGTATTCCATAAAGCCAGAATTCCCGTTTCCTCCAGTGTCACCATTACCAACATTTTCTCTAACCAGTTGCAGTGGCTATGGTATTCTATTCATGGAAACCACAGTCCATACTGGGGTTAGATGTCTGTCTTGGCCAAGTGGAGTAAAAAACTAAAGTGATTATCCAGATTAATTCTAATTGAAAAAATAAATCTTGACACTTTAGATTCATTTTTTTGAGTAGTTCAGGTGGGAACATTCCTGCAGATGATGAAATCATAAATGTTAGAGCTGGAAGGATCTTTGGCAATTACCTAATCAAATCTCTTCCTTTTTTCACTTGGTGTTATTCCTCTAGATGCCCAAGGCACTCACTGGTAGCATTCTGAGCACTTAATTCTTTTCAGCCAGTATGAGAGAACTTGGTGAATTTAAACATCACTCTTAATTACATGGTGCTCATGCCACTGCCATAGAGCTCTTGGGACAAGCACTGCTTATGAACATTCCCAGGGCTGTGTGAGTGATGGTGAAAACTCAGGTAGGAATTTAACAAGAGAGTTTGAATATGAGGAGAGAGATTGGGGAAATGGTATTTGAGGTCTTGACAGCCCATGTGACTCTCTCCATCTGCCTTGGTGGGACTGTGATATGAAGACAGCTTATATCCTGTGGGGGAATCCTACTTGGCTTTATGTGGTAGTAAAGAGACCAGGATATAGTTAAATGAACACAGAGAAGCAAGACGTGAAACAGGAAACTGAGGTAGTAGAAATATGATCAATATCTGATGTAGTCCTATTTGTTCCACCTGTTTCATCATCTTCCAGAGAGACCTCCAGAATGTTCTGCATTCCTGAATCAATTAGTGAGCAGTTGACCTCACACCAGAAGTTTGAAAGGGAAAAGCCCTGAATGAAAGTCCTTCCCCTGCTCCCATCTTGAAGCACCAGGGAACTGGTGTTTTTGTCCTTGCCCCAAGTTTGAGGTGACTAATGAAGGGCTGGAAAGCCATCATGCTGGGAATGCCATGGATTGGAATTTGCAATTGATAACTTACATTTATTTTATCGCATTGATCAATGTTTCTCAACAATGATGCCAATGATAGAGGTGATTCAGTGAGACAGAACTCCCTGGTGGATGGGGATGACTAGAAGAAAGGCAGCAGCATACAAACTGAGCTATTTAATTGGTGGGAGGGAACACCAATCCATACCCCTAGATCGAAGAAGCTCTAAGCATTTCTGTACCACCCATTCGGTAGTAGAGTTGAGAAACTGTATCAGAGTACATACTGTGTATCAGGTAATCTCTGAACACTGGGGATTCGAAGGCAAAATAGTCGTCAGTTTCCTCCTCTGAGAAATGAGGGGCTTAGACTAGATAACTTCACAGGACTCTTCCAACTCTGACATTTTATGATATCTGATGTTTTTCCAAATTTGTTTTGAGTCAGATTTTCTTATAGGCTGGCCAGCAGTCAATCTCTGGTTTAACATCTGATAACCAAAACATCTTACTTTGAAATGTTCAGTATTCTTCCTGATAAGTAACACATGTCCTAGATTGAAATATACTGCTCCCCTGCCCCAGTTCTGTCTTTTCCATTCCCCGCTAACTTCTCCAAAGTCCATACAGCTCAAAGCTTCTTGAGGGTAAGATTCTTCTGCCCTCGCCGTGGGGTCAGGCTTCATCATCCGAGCAGGCTTCTTTGCAGGTCTTTAGCACGCAAAATTAAATTTCTGCATCAATTCTCCAAAATAATAAACATCACCCAGCTACTACCTAACTTAATTTGACATTATAGAATATGAAAAATAAATAATTGATCAGAAGAAATCTGCAACTCTGTCATGTCAAAGTTGGGTTTCATTTGGGGCATGGGACGTTGATGGCAGCTCTAAAATAGATTCCCTTGCGGGTAATTTTTTTGAAGACTGCTTTTGACGGGTACGTTTAGCACGTACAGAATGTGATCAATGAATCATTTGTTGTTGTTTCATACCTGAGACAATAGGCAAGAAAACATTTCAAAGATTGCATTGCTTTAGGTAGGAACACCCATATTAATTTCTTTTTTATATCAGGAAGAATTTTAAGTGTGTCTCTACTGGTTTCATGCTTGGAAGAAATATTCAGTGGTCTAAATGGACAGGAAAATAGTTTCTTGGTTACAATAAAAATTATTTTTATTTTCCTGAATTTTTAAAATTTACTCAAGTGAGATATCTCTATTTAACAAAGTTATAGTTAACATAGGGTTGCAACTAGGATCATCAAACAGATAAAGAAGCATTATCCTTCCAACCTGACAACTTCAACCCTCACTGGGGTCTCCCTTCTCTGATGTCCTGTTGCTCCAAAAAGTTAATAATTCTTTTAGTCTCCATTTTTCATGTCGGTGCACTTCTTTAGGACAGGGTCTATATCTTATACTTCTTTACATGACAAATTCAAGATCCAAAAAGATTTTAGCAACCTAGAACATCAGACTGATACAGAGAAGATGAAAGTTAATAGGGAAAAATGTAAAGTCTTACTCTTGAATTTGAAAAGTTGGTGTTGAAAATGCTGGAGGCAAGAGCTCCAGTAATATAGCAGTTTATCTGAAAAAGATCTGATGGTTTCATTGGACAACAAGCTCAATATTGATCAAAGATGGCCACCCTAAAAGCCATTGCAATCTTAGCCTGCATTAAAAAGAATGGCGCTCAGGCCTAATGTAGCAATAGCCCCACTGACTTAGTATGATAAAAATTGGAGTCTCATTTGAGGCATCACATTTTAGGAAGCATACTGACAAGCTACAGGACAACTATGATGACTCGATTTCAAGGAATGCTCCAATCAGTTGAAAGACCTGGAGGTTTCTGAAGTTTGAAAAGTACTTTATATTCAATGTCTTAAGAGACATTGAAGTAAGCTTCATCTTCACAACACCCCTGTAGTAATTATGCCCACTCTAAGGAAGAGGAAATTAGGAAAGAGGACTGGAGGGAACATGAGGGTATTTGAAAGTGTCATGTGAAGGACAGAGTAGACTTGTTCTACATGGCCCCAGAGGGTGGGAATTGCAAAGAGCCATATATAGGTGGCTTCTGGACAAACTTCCTCACAATCAGGATTGCCCCAAAGTGGAGTGGCTTGCTTGGGGATGTGATGATTTTTTACTATAAAGGGGTTTTTAAGTAGGGGGTTGGATACGTTGTAGGAAGGATTCTTAGTCAGGGGTGGGTTGGACTGGATGGTCTCTGGGGTCCCTTTACTGACATCCTGTGATTCTATGCCAGGTACAAAGCAGTGCTCAGGGAATCCTTGTTGAGTGATTGAGTCATCCATTCGTCCTCCTTATCTGCTCTGTATGGCCCTAATTTAATTAGCTTTGTGAAGCTGTGAGGCTATTTACCTCTTAAGTCTCATACTCACCAAACCACATGGCCTATTTTAGGATTTGACAGCAGCTCAGGTAAAGAAGCGGGTACAAATTTCAAGGAGAGGGCCAGAGTTCATGGTAGTTTTTATAGCCTTCTCAGAGCCTCAGTTTCCTCATGTGATTATCCTCACAGATAATAATGACTGTCAAGCCTATCTCACGGCATCATTGTGAGGATCCAAGGAGACAACACTCACATTTTAAGTGCTTTGTATCCCTTCTACCACAGCAATAAAACCTCTTATTAAAATAAGAAATTGAAGAAGTGGCTAAAAGAACTGGGGCTCTTCGGTCTCAAAGAGAAAGTCAAAGGATGACCTTATGCCTTAGGTGTATGAAAATTTTTTCATAGAATTATATTTTTTGGAGCTAGGAGGGACCTCGGAAATCATTTAGAACATACCTCTCAGTTTGGATGAAAATGTGAGGCCCAAAGAACAATGATTTGCTCAGTGTCACACAGGTCATTAGTGACTGAGCTGTCCTATGGAATCTGGGCCTCCTGAAGTTCAGACCAGAGCATTTTCCACTAGACCATGCTAATAAGGACCATTATACTGAATCTGATCATTCCCTTGTCCCTATGTCCATCTCTATTTTCTGTTATATGGAGAATATACATTCCTCATTTCCTTTGGAATTTCAATGACACCAGGCAGAATTTAGAGTTGCTATGAAGGGTTGTTAAAATCCTAGAATCAGGTGCTGGGGCAATCTCCTTTCCATCTGCCCTCCTGATGGACCTCCAGGGTCCAGGCTGTGCGTCCCCTAACCTACACTGATTTAGAACTCCCACCCTTGTGCCCTAACTACCCTGATGAGTGAAGGTGTGAAGGCAAACTCATGACCCATTATATCTAGCCAACCCAAGCCATACTTCATATTCCATACCAGTCATCTTCTTACCACCTAATTCTTTCATGGTCCCCTTTTCCATCTCACCCCCTTAATCAACTCCCTTACAGTTCAATTTACTATCCCTATGATTTCCTTAACTAAGAAAATCTCTCCAAAATAGAACTCCACAAAACCCTCACTACCTACTCTTTTCCTCTATATATCACCTTCCCTTATTAGAATATAAGTTTCTGCATTGAAAGAATAAGCAGACAATAGACTATCACTTTTCGCAGATGATGGAATGATGGTTTACTTAGGAAACCCTAGAGAGTCACCTAAAAACAACTAGTCAAAATAGGGAACAACTTCAACAAAGTTGGAGGATTTAAAACAAACCCACACAAATCATCAGTATTTTCTATACATTACCAAAAAACCTGGCAAGAAAAGATAAAAAGATAAATTCCATTTAAAACAACTGCAGATAGGATAAAATGCTTTGGAGTGTAACTACCAGGGCACACAAAAGCTATATGAATATAGTTACAAAATACTTCATGCAAATAAAAATATATCTAAATAAATGGGAAAATATTACTTACTCATAGATAAATCAAGCCAATAGAATGAAAATACTCCTTAAATTGATTTATTTTTTCAGTGCCAACAACCAAATTAATTACTTCAAAGAGTTAGAAATTAATAATAACAAAATTCATTCAGAGGAAGGAAAGGTCAAGAATATCAAAGAAATCAATGAAAAAGTGGGAATGAAAGGGGCAATACCTAGCAGTACCAGATCGCAAACTGTATTAGCTACAATCATCAAAATATTTTAGCACTGAGTAAGAAATAGAGTGGTTGATAGTGAAATAGATTTGGTACACAATACACAGAGGCAAATGAGCACTGATGTTTGATAAACCCAAAGGTCCCAGCTACTGGGACAAGAACTCCCTGTTTGATACAAATGCTAAGAAAACTGGAAAGTAGTCTGGCAGAAAATGAGCACAAATCAATCAAGATAAGCTCAAAATGGGTACATGATTTCAACATAAAGGGTGATATAATAAGCAAAATGACGGAGTCTTGAAAAATACCACATGTGATTCTACTGACCAGGGAAGAGTTCATGACCAAATAAGAAAAAGAAAGGTTCACACATGGTAAAATATATAATTTTGATTACACAATGTTCAGAAAAGATTTTGTACAAACAAAACCAATACAGCTAAAATTAGAAGAAAAGCAGGAAATTGGAAAAAAATTTTTGCGGCAACTCTCTTTGGAAAAGGTCTTATTTCTCAGATACATAGATAACTGAGCCAAATATGTAAGAATAGGAGCCATTCTCCAACTGATAAATGGTCAAAAGATATGAACAGGCAGTTTTCAGAGGAAAACATCAAAGAAGAAATCCTCTAAATGATTAACAATTCGAGAAATACAAATTAAAACCTTTTACACATCAGATTGACTAAGATGACAGAAAAGGAAAATGACTAATGCTGAATGATATATCGTAAAATAGGTACACTAATGCCTTTTTTTGTAAAGCTGTGAACCAGTCCAACAATTTTGAAAAGCATTTGGAACGATGGCCAAAAGGCTATTAAACTGTGCATATTCTTTGCTTATGGCAGTACTGCTACTAGGGCTATACTAAAAAGAGATGAAAGAAAGAGGAAAAGGACCCATATGTACAAAAATATTCATAGCAGTTCTTTTGTGGTGGCAAAGAATTAGAAATGGACGGTGTGCCCATCAACTGGGGAATGTACAAGTTATGGAGTATGAATCAGATGGAATCCTATTGTGCTGTAAGAAATGATGAAGAGGATGTTTTCAGAAAAAACCTAGGAAGACATATAAACTGATGCAAAATGAAAGAAGCAAAACCAGAAGAACAAATTACAAAGCAATGGCAATATTGTAAAGATAATTAACTGTGAAAAACTTAGCCATTCTGATTAAAACAATAATTCACAACCATTTCAAAGAACTCATGCCAGCCATCTCCAGATAGTAAAGTGATGGACTCAGAGTGTAGATTGAAGAATTTTTTTTCTCTCTTTAAATTTTTTCATAACATGGCTAATGAAGAAATTTGTTGTGCATGACTTCATATTTCTAACAGGTTTTGTATTTCTTGCCTTCCTAATGAGTCAGAAGAGAGAATCTGAAATTGAAAATAAAAACTGAGTTTAAAAAAAAGAGCAAGGGCTATTTCCTTTTAAAAAAAATGTCTCACCAGATCTTACCACAATGCTTGACATATCAGAAGCATGTAATATGTACTTTATAATAATTCTTTCACTTATTCACTTATTCAACCATCTTGAGAATGAGTGAGTAAATGAATGCCTTTGAGATGCTTACATTTTTTTTATCCCTGAAGTCTTTTCAAAATGAGATGTATTCTCTTCTTTCCTATATAATTCCAAAGGGATCATTTCCAAAGACTGGGATATGCTTGAGGTGACAGCCTGAGGTCATTTCCAAGCCTTTTATTGGAGGAACCTTTTGCTACCACATTTTTTTTTATGAAAAATTTCTCAGTTGTTTAACAACATATCAAAATATTTATGTGATAACATCAGTTGGGAAGATCTCACTCTGAGGTAAAATGAAATATATGATGCTTAAAATCAATGGCCAGAATATTTTTCCAGTCAATATTCAAAAGAGAGCTAAGTCTGGCACGCATTGGGAAGGAGATAAAATCAACTTGTTAGATGTCTTTTAGCATTTTTTCCACTGAATCTGGGGCCTTGATCTAGGCCATATTCCAGCACTTTCAGGACAAGAATGAGGAGCGTCATGAGAGCTGTAAAGAATTAATGCAGCTTCCTCACATGCCTAAGGTGCATCCAAGAAGCAACTAACAAAATGGGAGAATATGGCTCATTATCTTGCAGGCACCACCATGCAGCAGTGTCTGATATTAGGAAACTGCAATGGGTGACTCTGGAATCCTTTTCCAGCTCTTAGTTAGGCTCAGAATCTCAACCCTTCCTTCATGGAGCATTCCTATGAGACTCTTTTCTCTCTTACTGTTCAGGCAGCCCAAACTGCCCATGTAGCGCCAAACTTGTTTCATAATACTCTGTACAAGGCAACTCTGAACCTCATCTCATTAATATCCTTGCATTGTTCATATTTCCTCAGTACACAGGAAGCTGCCTCAGTACCTCTTTAAAGACAAGAACAAGAAAGGCTTCTTTTTGTTGCCTCCATACCCTTGGTAGTGTTTATTTCGAAATAAAATTAGAGCCCTTCCAGAATTCACAATATCCATGTATGACTAGAATGGGAAGAGCTATTTTTTTCTATATAAGAGGGATTGTTTTGAAAATTCTGAAGACAATATTTACCCATCCATGCTTGTGCAGACATAATTGGGTGCTGATTCTAATAATAACCACCTGCTAGCTCTACACCTCCACCTGGCCATTTCAGAGACATATAAAACTAGACATATACAAAATAGGGCTCACTTTCTTTTCTCCACATTCACCCTTCTCCCCAATTTCCCTATCTATGTTAAGGGCACAGCCATCCATTTGGTGTTGGTTCTAATAACTGATAACATTTATGTAGCACTTACTATCTGCTAGCCACTACACTGAGCACTTCACAGAGATCTCATTAGATTCTTGCAACAACCCTGGGAGATAGAAAACTGAGGCAATCAGGACTTAAGTGACTTTCCTAGGGTCACACAGCTAGTATGCCTCTAAGGCCAGATTTGAACTCAGGTCTTCCTGACTGTAGGCTCAGAACTCTATCCACTGTGTCTCCTCTCTGCTACTTAGGCAGGATGATGTTCTCCTTATGGATATCATGATATAGCCAGGTTTTTTTCATGTTTTAACCTAATATTTCTCTCTTTCTTTCTCTTCCTATATGTATATATGTACATATATGTGTATGTTTGTATGTACATATGTATACGTATGTGTGTGTGTTTCAAAAAGCATTTGTACTTGCTCATCTTAGGATACTTTTAAAAAGTTGATATCTTGTTTTTTTTATATTACCTACATTTTCCAATGTATCCTTCTCCCATCCCATCTCTTTATAGCAGAGCAAAAGGAAGAAACAGTAGTAAAAGCCTGATTCAGCAAAACTACCCAACACGTTGAAAAAGTCTGACATCACATGCAGCATTCCACAGATTGTCTTCTATTTCTCCAAAGAAGTAGGAGGTGTTTTCTCATGTATTTTCTTTGAGGTCACACTTGGTCAAAATAATTTTATAGCACTTAGTTGCTATTATTTTATCATTTTTTTTCATTTACACTGTTGTAGTCATTGTGTATATATTGTTTTCTTGTACCTGCTTGTTTTGCATTCCCTTCCTTCTCCCAATTCATCGTAATCATCATTTCTTAGGACACAATAATGTTTCGTTCTATTCAAGTACCACGATTGGTTTAGTCACTCCCCAAACAGCAGGAACTTGTTTCGTTTCCAGTCGTTTGTAACAGAAAAGCATTGCCGTAAATATTTTATGTTAATTTGTAGAGGTTGGATGGGTAGTGAGAGGGAAAAGTTAAGGAAAATGCCAAGGTTGCATGCTTGGGAGACAGGAAGGATGGCTATATCCTTGCGGAGAGGGTGAGTTTGGGAAAAAAGACAATGAGCCCTGTTTTGGGTATGTCAAGTTTGATACGTCTGTGAGATGGTCAGGTGGAAGTGCACAACTAAGAGTCAGGGATGTGGGACTGGAACTCAGGAGAGATTAGATCTGAATATATCGATCTGCCAGTCACCTGCAATAGAGATTATAATTGGTATGTTACAAGATCACAGAGAGAGTGTTAAGAAGGAATAGAAGAGAGCCTGGGACAGAGTCTAGAGATACACTTGTGCAGAGGAGAGGGCAAGAGATAGGGTAAGCTATAGGAGATAACCCAACATAGGAGACTGAGGAAGAGCAGTCAGATGGCTGGGAGGTTAACTGGGAAAGGACAGTATCACAAAAACCCAGAGAAGAGATATTATCTGGATACTATAGCCGTAAGATTAAATGCTGCAGAGAAGTGAAGAAGGATAAAGACTGAGAAATGACCACTAGATTTAGCAATAAAAAGACCAACGATAACCTTGGAAAGAGCAGTGTCACCTGTGGTGCAGATGGAAGGCATTGCAGGAGCCAAAAAGTGAGTGGGAGGTAGTAGAAGTCAGCACAAGTCGCAGAAGACAGCCTCAAACAACTGCCACCCAGACCCACTTTTTGTTATGGTGATGACCAACCATGTCCTTTCCTCCCTCCATCCTGCTGGCATCAGACCTAGTAGGCCAAATTGCCACTCTGAGTTGCTATTCAGAAATGACCTGGCACCACCCCTGATTGTGGGCAAGTGCTTCTGTCATGGGGTCCAAGTCACAGAGTTTGTAGTCGTGCTGCTGGTGAGGATTTCAATTTGTATCAGAAGAGCCAATATGAATTCATTTCTAATCATATCTATTAGACTTGTGTAAACACTGTCTAGGAGTAAAAAATGTTTTAAATGATGCATTCCTAGGTTTTAGAATGTATTCAGAGACTCATTCTTTTGATTAAAATTCCAGTCTTTATTTGAAAACAAACATGATACTTTCAGATTCCTGTTTCCCATGTCCACTATGATTTCCTGAAAGGAATTTAAGAAGGATAAATGAGAAATTGCTCATTGTTGACTTGAATGGAATGAAGTAAAAGGAAGGTGTGTGAAGAATCCTTAAATAGCCTCATGGGGAAAGGTGTTACGTGCTCCCCTCTGATACATGTAGAGTTGTTTGAGGATAGCAGTGGGCAAAGGGGAGAAGAGTAGAAAGAACCCATGGGAGCTGAAAGGCACCTATTCTCTAATTTGGCTTTCTTCTGGCCCCATCCTCCCACAAGACATGTTGTGGTTGCTTGGCCCAGGCAGTATCCCTCCCCATTGGATTCAGATGTGATTTCAGAAATGGAAGGAATCTTAGGGATCATATAGTACAACTTCCTCATTTTGCAGATTAGGAAACTGAGGATTGGAAAGGTAAAGTGAATTGTCCCAGGTCACACAACCAGGAAATAGTAGTCAGCCTTGGAACCCAGCTCCTTGAACTTCAGAGCAATTACTCATCCTTGAGGCATTTCGGTGGTAAAGTGCAGGGCCTGAAGCCCTGAAGACTTGAATTCAAAGTGGGCCTTACTAGACACTTACTACCTGTGTGATCCTGGGCAAGTCACTTAGAATCTGTCTACCTCAGGTTTATAAAACAGGCACAATAATAAAGCTTATTTCCCAGGGCTTTGTGAGTCTTAAATGAGAGCCTGGTACCTAGCAGGTGCTTAACAAATGCCTGTTTCCTCCCTTGTTCCCTCCTTCCTTCCTTCTCTCTTTCCTTCCTTTTTCCTTCTTTCTTTCCCATTTCCCTCCCTCTTTCCTTCCTTCCCTCCCTCCTTCTCTTCCTTTGTTCCTTCTCTTTTCCTTCCTTCTTCCTTCTTTCCTTCCCTTTCTCTTCCTCCCTTCTTCATTCCTTTCTTCCTCACCACCAAGGTGTCTCCTAGGTCTTATCCTCTATGTCAAGGAGGACCATAAAATCCTCAGTATTGGGACAGCTCTCCTTCCTATACAAGAAAGGCAGTAACCAGAGAAGGGACTTGACCAAATCTTCTCCTCATCACAGCTCTAGCTTGTGTGATTGGCCAGTGACAAGCAAAACAGTTGAGAAAACTGATAGTAGGAATAAAGTCTGAAGAGCTTATACTTTTGAAAGGAGATTTGTTTTCTGATGCACCATTCATTTAAAGGTCCCCCACAAAGATCTGCTTAAAGTTTGGTGGGCTTTCCCCTCTCTTTTCATATCAATATTGGCTCTTGATGTATGGAAACCTATCCTCTCTGCCTCACTTCTTTGTTCGTTCACCTATTTAAGAAACTGCTTTTTGCAGCTAGCTGTACCCTAGCTCACCATGTACTACAAGGTAAGCATCGTGGCAATCATGGAGTTCTCTGTACAAACACAAAAACAAGAACTTTAACAAGTTTTCTGCAACACAGGAGTGATCAAATCATATTTCAAAAAGCACTTGCAGGAAGTTACAGCAAAGATTTAATTTCTCAGTTTGCTAACATTATCTTGTGCAAAAGGGCTAGATACCATTATTTTGTCCATTTTTCAAGTCATGTTGCAAACCACATCATGTTTTTTAATCTCCTTCCTTCACCTGTATTGTCTCTCATCTATTTTAATTTACAGAATTGTTGACTGTAGGGTTATTGGTCTCAGTTACTTAAGGAACGTGATTGTAGGGTGACACAAAAACGTCTCTGCAAGGTGTCAGAAAAGCACACAAACAAGGTGTGTTCTCCATTCTCTTGGCCCATCCTTTTCCCTTGGTTATACATATCTATCAGCAGTCAAAAAGAACTCTGTTTCTGGTATATCTAGGAGGCAGCTATGTGACTTAATGTCTAGAGTGCTGGGCCTGGAGTCAGGAAGACCTGAGTTCAGATCCAGCCTCAGACACTTACTAAAATTGTGACTGTGGGCAAGTCACTTAGCCCTGTTCTCCTCAATCTACTGGAGAAGAAAATGGTAAAACCACTCTGATATCTTTGTCCAGGAAATCCCCTGGCCATTATGGTTCATGAAGAGTCAGTCAGAAAATAACAAAAAAATTTAGGGGCATACTATGGCCCTGAGAAACTCTCTTTATATGGCCATACTTTTCCAGTGATAAACGTCAAAGAAATGTGTGGCACCATGCTGTTCTTCAGTGAAGACCCTGTGCTCAAAATCCTCATGCATTCTTTATTACATAGATGACCAGCAGGAGGCAGCCTGGTGAGGGTCTTGACATTCTGGACTTTAATTCTGGAAGACCTGGACTCAAATTCACTTTCTGATGTTTCTTAGCTATGACCTTGGACAAGTTATTTAACCTGTCTGCGCTACAAGCAATTCTCTTAACATATATGTGTGTATACACGCATGCATATATGTATATATAGACACATATAACATACATGTGTGTGCATATGTACATACACACAAGTATGTACTTCTTGGAATATTGATGAAATAACAGATTATTGACTTAACTGATTTAAACAGACATGACAAGGTCATAGAAGCCCATATTCAGAATTGCAAGGGTCCATATAAGGTCTTCTAGCCCAACCCCTTTATTTTACAGATAAGGAAACTGAGGCACAGGGTCATGAAGTGACTTTCCCAAGGGGACGAGGGTACTAAGTGAACAGATGATAGGATTTCAGCATAGGTACTCTGGCTTCAAATCCAAGGGTCTTTCCAGGAAGTTTATTAAGTGGTCACACAGCTAGAATGAGTAAAGAAAAGGAGCTTAGTATCATAGATTTAGAGCTGGTTTGGAGGAACCTTAGACTTATCCAACCCGCTTCCCTTTGGAGAGCCTGCATACTTGGCAGAAGGCTAAAGGGATCCATTCACCAAATGAATTAGGCAGCCCTCTGCCCCCAACCTGCCCTAGGGCCATGAAGTCATGGGGAATTCTCCCTACAAAGATCTGTGTTGCTCTCTGCCATGGATCCTCCCATTGCTCTTGCTAGAATAGCATTCTGAAAGTCACAGTGCAGACCAAGCTGTCCTTAGAATTGTTTCCCAAGGTTCCTCTTACCTTAAACAACTGGTTAACTGAAGCAAACCTCCAATTTTCCAGACCTTCCAGGGTGATGTAATCAATGAATATTTCCACTAATATATAAGTATGCATGCACATTTGTATGTACATGAAGACATGTATGTATTTGTGCATATACTGTAGCTACATATTTTTTTCTTCTTGGAAAATCAACCCAATTGATTTTTTTTTGCTTCCAAAAGTATCAAATTGAGGCAACTGTAGGCAGAGACATGAGCAAGAAGGAAAGGGAAGATGAAAAGGGGACAGTCATATTTCAGGCATCTTATAAACTGAATTTGGGGGGACAGACAGAACCCCAAGGGATTATCCATTTCTTTGGGGTACTGTAAACATTCCAGTGCTATTTCATTCATTTTACTGCTCCTGGTCCCTGTTCCCTGAATAAAAATGAACTTAACCTATGTCATTGAGTTTGGCACCCTTTATGTTCATCAATTCTGTCAATATTTGAGTACCAACAGATAAGGTATGGTCTGTGTCACACCTGGGCTCTTTGCAAATCAATATTGGCTGCTAAGAGGTGCCATAGTGCATAAAGTACTGGGCTTGGAGTCAGGAAAGACTCAACTTCCTGAGTTCAAATCTGGCCTCAGGCACTTACTAGCTATATTATCCTGGGTAGGTCACTTCACCTGGCTTGCCTCAATTTCCCCATCCATAAAATGAATTGGAGAAGGAAATAGCAAACCATTCTAGTATCTTTGCCAAGAAAATTCCAAACCTGGTCATGAAGAGTCATACATGACTAAAATGACTGAACAACAATTCGCTTCCAAACTTCCTGGGTTGAGCAAATATTTGGTGGGATGTCCTGCTATAGTCGCCTGGGATTAAGGCAAAGACATAGTCCTTGTTTACTCATCTTCAGTTCTTACATATTTCATTTCTTTGTTTTAAGTGAAAAGGCTGTCTTTAAAATGATTTCTGTGCAAAAGTCTCACACCGTGGAGTTTGCCATTCTGCTTTCCAGTCATTGCCCTCTGAAATCAGTTCCTAGAGACTCTGAAATGGAAAACAACCATTTAACTAGAGTTTTCTTGGGAACTCAAACATGTTCCTTTGCCCTAATTATACGAAAGACACTCTAACTAGAATTAGGCCCTTTCACTCTGCAGGCTTCATGTCAATATTGGTAAAAATTCACCAGCGAGATGTAGGCCCGCTTGTCAAGCTTTACATTTTAACAGCTGCCAGTCTTGCTTCAAACTCTTGGCTGCCCCCTGCTGAAATCCAGTGAGACTCACACTTTTGTATGCTGTCTTGTGCTCTCGAGAAAGTGAGGCTGGTGACCTTGCAACAGCCCTCTATCACTCAAAACAAAGTCAAGTGCAGTCATGTCATCATTTCTCTGATATCATGGTCTTCTTTGAAAATGAAGAATGAACCCAGACTGACAGACTGATTCCGATGAGACAGCCTGGATGAGACACTTAGGCAACAGTGCCCCAGCAACACATCAACCTGCCATACAGGTGGGGAAGAGGTGTAGGCAGCCACTAGGGGTCAGCCAACAGCCTGTAGGTCAGCTATTGGAGAGACTCAAAACCAACTGTCAGGATGAGGAGGTGAGGAGATGTGAGGCAGGCTGGGAAACACACAGGAGTGTTCAGAAGGTCCCAAATCAAGGTCAAGAACTGACAGCAAAAGGGAAGGAGCTTTATCTGTCAATAAATCAATCATCAAGCATTTAGGAAGAGTTTATTTAGTATGAGTCAGAAGGGTCCTGACCAATACCTTCATCTAAACCAAGGGAATTCCTGCCTAGCCTGGAGAAGATCATTCTGGGAAAACTCATACCTATTATGTATGAAGCACTTGAAGTTTTGCAAAGTACTTCCCTTATGTTGTTTCATATTGTTCTCACAACAACCCCCATTATATCCATTTTACAGATGGAGAGTTGAAGCTAAGACAGGTTAAATGAATTGCCCAGGTTCACACAGGTAGGAAATGGATGGACTTGGGATTTGAACTCAACTGGACACAGATGGAAAGTATTTGAAGTCAAATATGAACTCGAGCAGGTCAGCACTGTATCCATAAGCCATTCAAAAGCTTCTGATACAGTACTGTGGTTGGGTACACTGATGCACTGATATCCTTTACCAGATACATGATTTACCAATACAATCCTGTTCTCTTGTTTTGTTTTGGGATTTCCCTGCAACACAGTGAAGATGAGAGTGTATTATACAAGGAAGAATGCCAGATAGGAAAACATTTGCTTGTTATTTTCAGTCATTTTAATGACCTGGGCTCCTTTCTCACCTCTGGGTAAGAGGCCTTTGAGGATGAGTAGCTTTGCCCCTTCCCCAGCCTCCTCTCACTGCCAAGGGAATCAATTCTAAGCTAGAAACAGGAGGCAGGCCTGGCCCTTGAGTACTGTGAATACTGTAAACTCTCCTCTTTGTGGCATTGATCTGATTTTCCTGGCCTTCCCTCCTCCACTAATAATTAGGGGGGAGACTAAGAGTGGGATGGAAGAAATTAGAGGCAGAAAAAAATCAAGGGTTGTGTCTCCTCCTAATAACTAGACTAGGGGAGGAGTCATTATTTCCTGGCATAACCACGGGTGAGGGGACCCAGGGATGACTGGTTTCAGAACAAGCACATGGTTTGCAATAAAGGCAGAAATGAGGAGAAAATAAGAGGAACCTTTGTGTCATAGAGAGACTATTGGACTTGGAGCCACTGAAGATTTAGGCTTAAATCTCACTACAGAAACTAATTAGCTAAGTGACCCTGGGCAAGTCACTGTTAATTATTTGGGGCTTCAGTTTCCTTCTCTGTAAATGGAGGGGATTGAACTCAGTGGTCTCTAAGGTCCTTTCTCTGGTCTAAATCTATGATCCTACTGCCCCAGAACCTGAATTGTAAGAATTCTACAGTTATATTTTTTCCAAAATGACTTTTTATCTGAATGCATTTTTTTTGTAAAGAGTTTGTATACAAAGATATAACAGCCATAGTCATTTTTTCTAGTCATCAAAAAGTTGATTCATGTGACCTCATTTTTAACATTTTCAGAAGACTCCCATACCTGACCTTTTAAAGAAGGCAGCACTACTTTCAATTTATAAAAATAAAAGGCAAGGCGGAGAGTTCTGTGTGTTTCAGCTTAGTGGGCATCAGAGAGCTGTCCGCACAGAAAAGGATGGAGACATTTCTGTGTTGGCCTTTACTCCTAGAGAATTTTTTTTTTCTTAAGGGAGAAAAATCAATAGAAAAGAAACAAAATTAATTTGGGAGATTTTTTTAACTGTTACTCCCCTCTTCAGACTGTCAGGGCTAAACTAACAATGAAGCCATTCCAAACCAAAATATAAAACTTCTCTCAATGACATGTTAGGGACAGAGGAAGCCATAGACCTGCACATCCTCAGTTCTGCTTGGTCTTAACTTGATAAGAACTTGATAACTTCACTATGAAAATGTGATAATGACAATTACTCCAAGCAAATCTGTTTAGAAAGAGGCAAACTGAGGCTAACCTATCTGAGGCTA